>JARQOC010000002.1:545002738-545083056 GCA_033576535.1 Allobates femoralis
AAAGTTTACACCAAAATACAAGGTATAAACTGTGTAAAAAAAGCCAAGGAATATCAGACCACTTAGATATAGTATATTTCAACCCTGAAAAACCCAGGTAAGGGAACCATTAATATAGCTGACAACCAGAATTAAATGTGTTTTTCATTCTGATTACCTTGTGACATGGTGAGTCAAGAAAGAGCGCAACCCTCGCCTCAACACGTGGTCCTCCCGTCCAGGCTTCGTCAGGAGGCTATCTTAGAATGATACTATGTTCCCCTATATAGTCCTCCCACAGGTGTTTTAGATGCTTCATTAGTGCAGCACCAGTAAAAAACCCTGCAAAGCTATAGAGTGGCTGGCATACACCGGAAGTCCTGCCCTAAACATCTTGGCCAATCAGCTTGTGCACAGAGCGCATGATGGAAGCGGCCTATTCAATCTATGGGGCTGTGGGCTATGACGCGGCGCTCGTGAGGCATGATGGGAGCCGTGTCATGAAGCCCCGCCCAAGCGCGCACTGGAAGCGACGCGGCGGAGGAATAGCATCATCCGCCGTGTCGCCACGTCAACACGCAAGGACAGGGTCCGTTCCACGGTGCACAGAGCATGCGCCGCGGGCGAACCACCCACCAGCATTATTGCTGCCATGGGAGCAAACTGTGAAAAAATTCCTTGAAAGAAGACACATAAGGTCAATGTCATGGCCTGCAGGTAGTCCAGATCTCAATCCAATTGAAAATCTTTGGTGGAAGTTGATGAAAATGGTCCATGACAAGGCTCCAACCTGCAAAACTGATCTAGGAACAGCAATCAGAGAAAGTTGGAACCATATTAATGATGAGTACTGTTTGTCACTCTTTAAGTCCATGCCTCAGTGACTGCAAACTGTTATAAAAGCCAAAGGTAGTGCAACAAAATGCTAGTGATGTATTGCAGTGTTCTCCAACAGCTCTCCAAGGTGTGATCACTCCTTTTTAGATGCAGACTAACGAGCAGATCTTATTTGATGCAGGTGTTAGTTTTGGGAATGAAAATTTACAGGGTGATTCCCTAATTTTTTCCTCAGAATTGAGTGATTCCATAATTTTTTCCCTCTGCTTGGTCTGAAAAGGGTTACCCTTAATGACTACCACATTTTTTATCTTGATTTCTTTTAGTGTTTCTTAAAGCCATAAAGTTGCCATTTGAAATGACTTTAGTTTTGTGCCATGTCTGTGATCTGCTTTTTTTCTACAAAATTAAACTGAATGAACATCCTCCGAGCCAAGTGATTCCAAAATTTTTGCCAGGGGTTGTAGAAACTGAGCTGTCCTTTATCTCAGAAGTACGCCTGAAGGTGGTAAGGTCTGAGCTGCCAGCGTAACCCTAACTCCTAAAACAACCTGGAATAACACCCCTTCTCCCCACCCTTATGAATAGAAAAAAACAAAATAAATACTACTTGCTGCGGCTTAACTCCAGACAGCTGGTGAGGGAATTTCACCAGGTCGGATGATTTCCACAGCAGTGGCTCACACACATCCACACTCCAGGCTTGTAGAAGTCAGATTGATCTATCACAAACGCCAGCTAGAGGAACGCATGACTACTTAAAGAGAAGTGGAATTGGAGACATATTGCAGAAAGCCTTCCTGGTACTACCAACAAAGAAACACCATTTACTCCTGCTGGTACTAAATAATGTAACACCTAATGTAAAAAATATAAAAACTGTAACAAAATCATGACATGTATGGATCTTGGAAATACTTTTAAGTTGGAGTCGGCAGGAGTTAGCAAGGGCTTGATTATATATGGCTTAAAACACAGAGTCAAGAATTACTCTGGGGCAAGGAGAATGCGAGACTGAGGAAAGTGAGCAGCCATTGACTTTGATGAATAGGTCTGGTGGAGTGGTGGAGTGAGGTGGGGGAAAGATAATGTTCAGTTTTACGAATCAAGCAGAAAAGAAAGATTAAATAGTGGACAGAGATTATGGGATTTTGTTTAGTAAGGAGGTGATATCAGGTACAGAGAGGTAGCAATGTAAAGTGGAAACCACCGGTGCTTGTCTTCATAAAATGTTTTCCTTTATTATTATGTGAAATTTATAAAATCATTCAGCGTGCTAGCTGGGCGCTAGACGCGTTTCGGAAGACACAACTTCCTTAATCATTAGGCTAATGATTAAGAAAGTTGTGTCTTCCTAAACGCGTCTAGCGCCCAGCTAGCACGCTGAATGATTTTATAAATTTCACATAATAATAAAGGAAAACATTTTATGAAGACAAGCACCGGTGGTTTCCACTTTACATTGTTTCCTGGGCAGTTGCCAAAGCTGCCACACCAGGTGCAGGAATCCAGGAGGTTAATGGGCGGTGGAGCGGCCTTTTCCCTTTTCCCTTTCCCTGTGAATACAGAGAGGTAGACCTGCATGTCATCAGCGTAGAGATGAAACTAAAAGCCGTGGAACTCTATGAGCTGTCCCAGGCCGAAGGTGTAGATGGAGAAGAATAGTGGTCCTAAAACTGACCCTTGGACTGAACAGATAGGAGGGCAGATGAGGAGGTAGTGTGAGTGAGGGAGATGCTGAAAGTCCAGGTCTGTTAGGCTGCCTTCACACTTGCGGACCCCTCTGCAGCGTCCTGCGTCCCCTATCTTTATAATGGGAACACACGGTCATGCGCCTGCGTACAAATCACATATTGCAGTGAATGAGAGTGCACAGTCATGCGCAGACCTGCGCAGCACCGTGCGTTCTCTTGCGGACCCTCCTCTGCTGGTCCGCATGTCTGAAGCCAGCCTAAGATATGAAGAGATCTAGAATGGGACCAAGTCTGATACAAAGAGGTGAGAGAATCTGTAGCAAAAGGAAATGGTCTACAGTGTTGAAGACAGGGACAGATCCAGGAGAAGGAGGACAGAGTAATGTCACTTGGCTTTGGTGTTAGTAGGTAATTGCTGACTTTAGTTGAGGCAGTTTTGGTTGAGTGATGCTGTCGGAAGCTAGATTGTAATTGGTCAAAGAGTGAGCAGGAGGAGAGGTGGGAGGACAATTCAAGATGGACATGCTGTTCCAGTAGTTTTGAGGCATAAGGGAGAAGTGATATTGGGGTGATTGCTAGACAGAGATGATGGGTCAAGGAAGCAAGTCAAGCATGCAAGTGGCGTGATGTCAGTTTGACAGAAGAGAGGAGAGCTAATCTTTTGCCATGGTGGAGAAGCTGGTTTTGGAAGAAGAGAGCTGAGTAGTTATGAGGATGGGCTAGGTGAGTCCTGTGGGCCAAAGATTTCTCTGATATCAATCTTCTGCTTGAAGGATGAAGTAAAGTCTTCAGCTGAGATGAGAGGAGAGGAGGAGGTGCTGGGGGATGGAGAAGAGAATTGAAAGTGTTGAATAGCTGATCAGGGTTGTGAGACAGGGAGGATATAAGGGATGTAGGTTTGTTTTAAAGGAGTGAGTGTGGACTTGAAATTGGCGAGGGACTTCTTGTTTGCAATGAAGTGCTTGGTGAAATGGGATCTCTCCCATCACTGCTCAGTGACTGTGTAAGCCCGGCTAAGGTTCATTAGTGAGGATGGTGTGCCAAGGTTGCCTATTGTTTGTGCAAGTTTTACTATGCAAGAGGGGACAGCCAAAAAGAGAGCTGCAGTTATTATAGTGTTATACACCATATGTATCGTGTTAGGAAGCTACGAGGGAGAAGTGGCTCAGAGTGTGAGTGTAAACCCAGGGGTTTGAGAATTCTGCTAGGACAGGGATAGTGAACTTCAGGTCTCAAAAGCCGCACACAGTGCAGGTTTTCAGGATTACCTTAGTATTGCACAGACGATAATTAAATCACCCGCACAGGTGATGATTCCAACCCCTGTACAATACTAAGGAAATCCTGAAAACTTGCACTGTGTGCTGCTCTTGAGGCCTGGAGTTCTCTACCCCTGTGCTAGGATGAGTGACTTTGTGTAGTGGGGGTTGTGTACTAGGAGAGGAGTAGGAAGAGGATGTAAGTAGATTGTGGTGAGACGGGGGGGGGGGGGGAGGTGAGTTTGAGAGGTTAGATAGGAAACTGGCAGGTAAAGATAAGGTCCAGCATGTGGCCATCTTTGTGAGTGGCTGCAGAATAACATTGAGCAAGGTCAAAGGAGGAAGTGAGTGTTAGAAGTTTAGAGACAGCAGAGTAGGAAGTGTCAATGGGGATGTTGAAGTCACCCATGATGATGTTGGGGATGTCAACGGAAAAGAAATGAAGTAGTCAGGTGGTGAAGAGGTCAAGGAAGGTAGTGCCTGGCCTTGAGGGTTGGTAAATGACAGCCAGCTTGAGGTTGGATGTGAGCGGAGTGAAATTTGTTCATTTGGTTTGGCTGTTTCATTATTAAATGGGAAACAGGAAGGAAGCCATAAAAACTGGACATACAGTATATCTCTCACTTATACTTCTGAACCTGATCTATCCGTAGCCTGAAAAGTTTCTAACACTTTTATATTGTTAATTGTTTACCATTTTCCGATCCTTTTAAGTTATTTCCAGTAATATTCTCCAAAGAAATTATATTTTGAGTATCATTCAGAATGTCTTCATTCAAAAAAATAATTTCCTCATCATATAGTTCATCTGAGCTATAGGAGGTTTTTAAAAGGTAAACAAACTGTAAGCGGTCTAATTGGAGCGCTCAGGCACAAAGGCAGCAGGCACTGGGATGGTTTTTGAACAGACCTTTATTCAGACTCCCCTGCTACTCCACAACATGTTTCGATAGATTCTCTATCTTCCTCAGGTGGTGAGGGGGGGCGGGTTCCACAACCCTTTTCTGCCTACCAAAGTTGTTCAATTGGTTAATGAGCGGAAGGCTCTTTAAACTTTATCCTAATACTAGAGCCTTTCCTAGTGCTTATAGATATATCAATGCCCATGTACTTATCTTTAATTATCATGCCCACAAAAAATAAATATATATATATACATATATATGCACACACTATAAAGGTACCTTGTTCTCTGCAATCTTATCAGAATCTGCAGATTAAAGGATATGCTGATCAAAAACTTCCAACAATTGACAAACTAATTCCAAAAAAATAAAAATAAAAAAAATTCTGTCTCTGACATCGCTCCTATTCCTATCACTTAGGGGGCCGCTCATTGTGAAATACTTACTACTCATGAACTGTAGTGGCTACTTATGTAAATCACTGTACTTAACATACATATATCAACAACGTTAAACACCCATTTAAAATCGTATAAAAAATTATATATACACACAATATTAATAAAAATATGTGAAAAACTTTTTTTTTCCCTTATTTCTTCTAAAATACACCTATAACAATAAAAATAAATATTAATAAATGATTATGAACATTTACACTATTCCTTTACCCGTTCTTATCTCCAGCTATGCTGATAGATCATAATTACTGTCTATTAATGTTTTGCCACATTGTCAAGGGTCAGATTATGTCCCTCCGGACTCAGGCTCCCCATTTTATAAATCCAATAACGCTCACGTTTAATAAGGGCCCCTAATCTATCTCCTATATTTTCTCCTATCTGGTCAATAATGACTAGCTTCATTCTCCTATAATCTTTCTGATGGGCTATTGCATAGTGCCTTGAAAGACTATGAAGCTCGTACTAGTTTATTTGTAATTGCCAACTTGTTTTACATAACAGATTAGCAATTACCGGTATAACCCCTCCCCTCCATACTTGTTTAAAAGTTTCCTTATGTATATATATATATATGTGCTCAAAAGAATAATGGGAGCACTCAAACATACAAGGTAGCTTCTGTGAAATCAACCTGTGCAGTTATGATGCAACACTGGTTGTGAATCAACTTCTCCTGCATTTCTGCAATTGAAAATGACAACAGGTAGAAATGATAGGCTATTAATAAGACAGACCCCAATACCCCTAACTCCAAATAATGTTATCAAATTTGTCTAAATATGTGTTAGTAAGTGATTCTCTTTTGGCGAGCTAATGCATCAACCTCACAGGTTTGGCATATCAAGATGCTGATTAGACAGCATGATTATTGCACAGATGTGCCTTAAGCTGGTCACAATAAAAGGCCACTCTAAAATTTACAGTGTTAGGCTAGCTTCACACCACGTTTTTCAGGATCCTTTCAGGCAAGTATTAGGTGGGAAGAGGTCACTAGCAAAGATAGACCAGTTAATCATGGGGTTGGCCTTCAGTTGTAAACTTCGTAATAGGAATTCTCCCTGGGTTTTTTAGGTTAATGAGAATAGGAGAAATAGTAGCACCCAGTAAAACTGAGATTGAGGGCATGTTAGCTAGAGGTATCATGGCCACCCGGAAAGGGGTGAAATTTTGGATCCGGAGGTTTAAAAAGCGGACAAAATGGGAAAAGGAAAGAGGGGATTGTCAGGAAGGGTACATGATTTGATTAGTGTTGCCGTTGGGATGTTTTTATATGTTTCTGAATTCTAGGCCTCGGTGGCCATTGTTATATCACGAGGACAGGTCAATTTGTCGAAGTATAAATTTATCATGGTGTTTCGTAAATGCCTGGGGTTGGCTGGCTTGGAACCACACAGTTATGCGGGGCATTACTTTTGTATTAGGGCTGCAACAGAAGCAGCTGTGGGGCTCTGAGCTCAGAGATTCTGCAGAGGATTGGCTGGTGGGAGTCCCAGTAGTATCGGTCAGACCTTCGGGCTTAAATGTACCCAATTATTCTTGATATGAATATTTACAAATTTTATGTTTGCTTCATTGCAGGACGGATCCCACTTTAAGTCTGTATTCTAGGCCATTCCTATGTCCGCTCGGGAGCATTGCGGGTAGACGGATGACAGCTGGGTTTCTCAGGAGACACAGCACTAATCCGGTCGCTTTGTTTATGGGGTATGGCCTGGAGTCTGGTATTACAAGAGGTTCACAGGGCTGAACGTCTGGATCCAGATATTTGAATTTGCATGGGGGGTTAAAGACCTGAGGGCTCGCTCGGGGAAGGTTTTTGGTCAGGGGCATTAAAATAGATCTGTCTTGTATATGGTTAGCATTCCTGGGTCTAAAAGTAGTGTGGTCTAGCATTGTACCTAAAAAGACTTGACAAGGGGCACAGGGACAAGGCAGTATCCAAAAACGTGGTTTGGAATGGGGGTGTGGCAGTACACCACCCTGATCTGGATTGTACAGAGTTCATTTAAATGCCATGGGAACAGATTTATGCCCCCTAAGGTTACAAGAGGAAATGGAAAGGGCTACAGAATGGCTAGATGGTGGGGTCTTGAGCACTTGAGGTGGTCAAGGTGCTCTTGGTGTGGTGTTGGTGGGTCATTGAAGTTGGTTAAAAATTTGGGCTTGGGGATTCATTAAATATGTGGATACTTTTATTGGATGGTTATTTTTATGGTGGTCTGGTTTAATTTTTGGTGATACCTGGCGATGGAATGTCGGGTTAATTTTAACTGTATTGGAGGACAACCTCTCCCCTTGGTTTCACGGTGCTCCTGGGCAGGTGAACACAGCTAGGAATAAGTCTAGGGAGAGAAGGGGCAATGTCATGGGGAAATAACCAGATTTATGTAGCTTCGAGAACCTCACCAATTGTTTCAATTACCATATATACTCGTGTATAAGCCGAGTTTTTCAGCACAAAAAATGTGCTGAAAAGTCCCCCCCCTCGGCTTATACACAAGTCACTAACTAACAAGCACTTATGTGCTTGCTTTAAATGGCTCCTCACCCCCCACAAAGCCTCCCCCACCGCTTCCCTCTGTCCTCCTGTCATTTCATGCCTTGTGCTGCCCCCCTCGTTGAGCATCGTGTGCCCCTGCCAGTCACCGCCATCCTCCAGCTCCTGGATCACATCTCCCCCCGCTGTGCTGTAACCGGATTGCTCCCCGGTTACAGCCATCCCCTGCTCCTGGTTGTGCAGTGCGGGTACCGCCCCGGATCCCTCCCCAGTTACAGTACCTGCATCCTCAGATCTCTCAGGCGTGTGGTCCCGGTCCCCCCACCGTTTCCGTCCATCCTCGGTCTCCCGCGCTCCTGGGGTTCCTGTACAGTAACCTCAGAGGGCCCGGATCCCTCCCCCTCATCTGCACTGTATTGATGGGGCGGCCTGTATCCCTCCGCCCTCCTATAGCGATGGGCGGCATGTATCACTCCGCCCTGCTGTAGTGAGGGGGCGCCCAGTGTCCCTCCGCCCTGCATAGGTTATGGTAGACCCCTGTGTCCAGGTCAGCACACACCCAAAAAGTCCCCTGTGGCCAGACATTGACCTAATACAAGGTGTGGCGACAGGGGACTTTAATTACAGTGCCTGGCCCTAAGAGGAAGGAGGTGAGGCACCATTGTAGTAATGTACCGTGTGTTTAGTTACGGTAGCATAATAGGGCAGGGGAAAGAATAGAGCAGGGAAAGTGCTGGGTTGTCAGGGAAAGTGCTGGGTTGTCAGGGAACGTACAGCAGTAATAAAGCAGGGGAAAGAAGTCTAGTAAGGGAAAGGAGAAGCAGTGCAGGATATAGAATTATAGTTTACTGTTTCTATTTGAAATAAAAGTTCAAAATTTTATTCATATCTATTTTCAATTTTGAATTTTTTCAGTACCGGTAGCTGCTGCATTTCATACCCTCGGCTTATACGCGAGTCAATAGGCTTTCCCAGCTTTTGGGGGCAAAAGTAGGGGGGTCGGCTTATACACGGGTCGGCTTATACACGAGTATATACAGGTATATGTTTTTCTTATGTTGTCAATAAATGGCTGCTGTGGCCATTATTATCCAAAGAAAAATGGATCATTGTCTGAGCTTTTATTCTTGGGAGGGGGTTTATGAGAACTGAAAAAATTAGAGGTAGGATCGTTGTTAATGGTCAGGTCACAAGAATCAAACTTACCAGAGTCAAGGGTTTTTTCGGCTAAGGATCTATGAGATGTAGAACCGGTAAACATGCTGAGAAAATTAAAAGTTCCTCAATTTTGATAATAGCAAGGAATTTATTGTTTATAGCTACATCAATTGTAATACTGACAATGTAGTTTACATTATTAAATGCACGACTTGTGAAAAACTTTATGAGGGCTGCACTTCCAGGAAGTTAAAAATGTGGATATCTGAGCATATTACAGATATTATAAGTGAAAATAGTCACTTTAGATCTGTGTTTCAGACAGCCAAGCATTTTATAATGTGTCGTAATCGATCTTTGTCCAGATTTAAAGTAAGTGGCATGGAAGTGGTTAAAAAATCTAAATGTGGTGGTAATCACTTCAGAAAGCTTCTCACAAGGGAAGCTTTCTGGATTTATTATTTGACAGAAGCAGCCCATGGGGTTTGAATAAGAGGAGGGAAATATTGTTTCATTGCTAAATAAAAAATCTGTTAAAGCCAGAGTTTATGTATCAGTATTAATGTGGATTACTCTAAAAAAACTTCAGCGATTTGCGATAGTTCTTTTTTGCTTTTAATTTCTTTTCATTTCTTTTCTCTATATATGTGTCAAAGGATCATCCATTCCATGGTTCACATACATGTGTTTTTAGCATTATGGATATTTTTTGCTCACTCACTCTCTTTCAAAACGTCTATTTTCATACATGTGGATTGAGAAGAATTAAAGTATCGCTGCATTGTAAATTATCTATATGTGTAATGTTATTAAGCCATTTATGCAAGACTTCGCCTGAGCATCCCCCATTCTCTGGAATTCTGCATCTCAAAATGCCCTACTGTCCTCCACACTCGAAACCTTCAAGCAGAACCTGAAAACCCATCTCTTCAGAACAGCCTACAGCCTGCAATGACCACAATGCCACCTCACCACCATTGGACCTGGTGCTCCCCCACCATTGGATCCGGTGCTCCTCCACTACCAGAGCAGACCCAACCTTCTGTCTTTCTCCCCACTGCCCTGTAGAATGTAAGCCCTCAAGGGCAGGGTCCTCTCTGTCCTTTGTTTCGGTCTGTCACTGTTAGTGTGTTCATTGTATTTTTAACTTGTTTGTATGTAACCCTTTCTCATGTACAGCACCATGGAATCAATCGTGCACTAAAAATAAATAATAATAATAGTAATAATATTTATAGCAACAACTGTATTATTGAGTTGAATATACCTCTTAAGTTGAATCACTTAAGAGGTATGGATGGATCACTTTTTATGACTGTCTTGTTGGAGATGATATTTGGTTATTTGTCCATTAGAAACATTAGATGTATATATGGATTTGCAATATACGAGCATACATAATGAATAAGAGATTGCAATGAAGGGATGCTGAAATTCAATCTTTTGCACATATTTACTATATTTATGTCTGTGTTGAAAATTATGAATAATGTTGAGTCACAGGTGGTACTGTGATGTGTGTACATCATATGGTGTAAAGTTTCTATGTCTTTATAGCTAATTTTCTGTCATGTTTAGTGGTAATGGTAAAAAAAAGAAATGTGGTTTCATAGAAAAAAATACTGAGAATGAGACACACCATGTTAAGGAAAAAAGGAAGCAACTGTGATGATTTCCCTGCTTTGAAAACCCTTAAGAAGGATCTCAGTATGCTGGAATGTTAGCAAAAGAAAGGATGGGGTAATATCTTGCATTCAAAACGCGTAGCACTGTGGACCATAGCTGCCTACTGGCTGCAGCATTGAGGTTTTTACAATCTGTTTGTTCCACTCACTTTTTTTTTACTAATTTAATAAAGATTTGAAGCTTACACTGAAGAAAGGAGCTGGGAAACACCTATAAGCTCAGGGATTTACTTGCTCCTTCTATGAACTCATTGGGTGAGCTGGTTTCATTTTTCCTTTTATTTTAAATTAAAATACCTTGAAGATGTGAGTCACTCATCTGAAGAGTTGTGGACAGCTATGAAGACAAAGTTTCAGCAATGGCTTCCACTAAATCTGGAGACAGATAAGGACATGTGCGATAACGGTGAGAATCTGGTGGTGGCCCTATGCCAGGGGAAACATACACACATGCCTTGAATGGCTCAAGTCCTGAATCTGTTTGTCCAACAATTCCTACCCCAATTTCTAGGCCTGGATGATCTGCTGCACAAGGCATGGTGGCTGTGTGTTCACGTCTGCTGTTCTCACTCTGCAGCACATTGACTATTATTGCTACAGAGGTCTTTCGGACAATTGGTTAATCGTTTGATATGCAATGTGCTGACACTGTAATTCCACTCTGAACATGTTGAAGCGACTGTGGCAGCAGCGACAAGCCCTGGTGCAGTATGTAATAATGTGTACAGTGAGTGAAAGCTAGCCGTTTGTGGTGCAAATGATGCTTGTAGAGTGGGCCCTGATTAAGGACCTCTGCACCCTTCTACACAACTTAAAAATGGTTACTAAGATGGTTAGTGCTGACAATGTTGTCATCAGCATTACTATTCCACTCATCTACATGCTGGAGCACATTTTGAAAAGTCTGCAGGATGAGGTGGTGGTACCACAGGAAAAGGTGGAGAAAGAAAAGGAGGATGCAGAAAGGAGATCAATAGTTCCAGACTCTCATCACTAAGGCAGGTGGCATGTCCAGGTGGAATAGAGCGACAGAGAGGAGCTCATGGTACTAGACAAACTGGTGGTAAAGGTGCAGGAGCTGAGGAACAAATGGTAGTTGGCTAGGATGGAGAGGTGATGGGTATAGAACAGTTAGGAGAAGAGGAAGAAATTTCTGTTGTCCCAGGTTGGCAGGAGAGGACAGAGGAAGCAAGTGGGAATGTTACCCCACAGCCACCAACATAAGAAATATTGGATGCTCATGGATACATCAGAGATATGAGCACCTTCTTGCTGCACTATCTGCAACATGATGACCGTATCCTTAGGATTCAAATTAACAATGACTACTGGGTTGCTACATTGTTGATGCAGTGCAGTTTTACTTAAAGTCCCAAACTGTCTAGAGCACTGCTACTGCAACAATAAATAAAGGGGGAAGCCGCTAAGAGCTTGTAAAGCAAACAAGGTTTATGTGACATGGAGCTGGCAGGTAGGAACTGAAGCAGAGACAAACAGAGCAGAGCAGCTTTATACTGGAGATAAATTGGGAGCAAGTGTGGCAAGCTAAACTTCAGATTTGCAGATGCTGAATAGAGCCAAACTAGAATTGCAGGAAGAAGAGAAAACTTGAGATGCATAAGGAGCAGGGATCCAAGTAGCATACTCAAGTAAGGGCTGGAAGATAGATTGGAGCATATAAAGGTAAGGAGACTCAAACACATGAAGAGGAACGAAGCAGAAGACACAATTTTGGAAAAAGGTGAGGAGGCAGAAAAGGTAATCTGAAGATCTGGCGTCCTGACACCCTGTCTCTTTTCCTCTTTCTATTTCTCCTTCTCTCACCCTTTCTCTCTCCCCTTTCCAAATCTATGACTCTCCTTCCATCACTCCCCCACTCTCCCAACCTTTTCTCCATTCTCTATCCCTCCCTCTGTCTATTCCCCCTTCCTCTCTCTTCTCTCCATCCCTAACTCTCTTCTTCTCTCTCTGTCTCTCTGTCTCTTTCCCTCTTCTTCACTCATTCACCTTGTCTAATTTCACACTAGGAGGAACATTGAGAAATTATAAATAGTAAAACTTTCTGTTTTGCACACAGGTTAGGCTGACAATGACAACATATTTTTGCATCCGCTTGACTGATAATCCTATAAAAAGATGCAGCTGGACAAAACAATTGTGCATGTCTTTTTTTCTTTCTTTCTTTCTTTCTTTCTTTCTTTCTTTCTTTTCTTTCTTTCTTTCTTTTCTTTCTTTCTTTCTTTCTTTCTTTCTCTCTCTCTCTCTTCTTTCTTTCTTTCTTTCTTTTTTTTTCTTTCGCGACACTGTCTTTTTGATCCATTGACGTCAGTGTTAACTTATATCTTGTTTTTAAGATAGCATTTTCTAAACTTGAAAATAAATATTCAGGATACAAAAATGTGGCATAAGCAAAGCCTTAAAACAAACTATCTGACTGCATAGAACTGAAGCTGCCATTTGGGATATGTTCCCAGTAGTTGCTGATGCATTTGATGCATAGGTTCACTTAAAAAGATAAGTCACTTTAGTCTAATTTTAACAAATTTCTTGGGAAGATAAATCCTGGAACAGGTTGACCTCTGCTTTTTTGACTGTACAACTCTTGTGTTCTTATAATGACCATCGGTGGAGAAGTATGTGACCAATCCTATCCATCAGAATAAACTAAACTTGACTCCTTACCACTAAGTCACAAAAATGAAGACAAAATTATAATATGCAGAATTGTAGATTATCTACTAATAAAAGGTAAAGTGAACACCTTCAGGTTAAGGTGATAAACTTTGTGACTCTAAACAAGTACACTGGATTTATTGACTGCTTGTAATGTTATTAAAATTCTTGTTTAGCAAAGAAAAATGTTTCTCCTTCCATAACTTACGAGTGTTGAATGAAAAGTAACACCTCCACCTTTGTAACTTGGGTTTCAATTAGAATATTTTGATAAATCAAAGAAATAATCCTTAGAATGTGCTCTTCAAGTATCAATATTCACTTTTCCACACAATTACCAGACAATTGGATACACTTCTGCAAACGATGAACAAGTTTTCTGAAGCCATCACAGAAAAAGTTGACACTCTGCTTTCGCAATCAGCCTCTCACAGTTCTCTTAATTCGTCATCCAATGCATAGTGATGTCCCTGCAGATCTTTTTTTCATTATCGGGAACAGATGGAAGTCAGACGGCACCAAATCTGGACTATATGGAGGTTGCCGTATGGTGCTGAGCTTCAGTCTGTGAAGTTCTGCTGTGGCAGTTTGTGAAGTGTGTGCGCTTCAACACATCAACACAACCACCATAAATGGCTTGTGTTTTCTGATGAATTTCTTTTGGGGGTGACACCTTCTACTGTCAAGAATTCAATGACAGCACATTGCTTAAATTGCATTCACCGACCATCTGCATAGGGTTCCATTTTACACTGTAGCAACACAACCATTCATTGCAAAGGCTTCCTGCCAAACAGAGCCTTAGAGGAGAAACTTTTAAAGAGTCCAGTACCTACCACATACCTTTGCTGCCATCTGCTAAGGAGTTATGAAGGTGGAGGCATTACTTTTCATTCAACCATTATACATTTTTTTTATCAGAAGATGACAAAAAAAAAAAGTTAGCTCTTGCATCTTGGTGACCTAAGTTGAGTCTCAGATGAATGTCGTTCACAGGCCACATACAGATGTTGAGTATTTGGTATTTTCTTTACCACAGTATTTGTAAGCCAAAACCAGGAGTGGAACGATCACATAAAAAGTATAATAGAAACACGTGCACCATTTCTGCAATATTTACCCACTCCTGGTTTTGATTTACAGATACAGAGGTAAAAAGCTGAACTGAAACAGTGTGATAGACCCGGGCTCACACTGAAGGAGTGTAACCTGAGCGGCTACTTTGTCTTTACTAAAGCCTCTGATAGTGAGGCTAGGCTTGTTCTGGTAGGTAGTTGCTAAGTGCTACTGTCGAGCCCCAGGCCCTGTGGTACTCGGGTAACTGGCTCGGTGGTTGTTCTAGGGATGTCACGGGTAGCAGTGCCTGATCCCGTGGTCTGGGTGACACTTCAAAAAGGGTGTATTTACAGGGGATTAGAGTTTTGGTCATGTGACGCCACTTGTAGTGTCTGGTGATGGGTCAACACTGTCGCCACAGTCCACCGGAGGTGGATGGTAGTGTGGCCGAGTTGGCATAGCCTCCTATAGGTAGGTCTATTCCTCCGGGGCAGCGTAGTGAAAAGGGGCAGCTTGGAGTGGAGCTGTAGGTCGGGATGGGGAGTGATGGAGCAGTCTATGAGGGACACAGGGAGTGGAGAGGAAAGACGCACACACACTGTAGAAGTCTCTTTTACCTTTTTACTGTTGGTACGGCAGGTAAAGATGTCCAGGGCACTGACAGGTGGCCAGGTGCACAGTGGGTCCCCACAGCAAGTGGGTATAAGGCCTCCTCTGTTCCTCTGTGGTAGCTGAAGCCCAGTCTGTATGCAGCCAGACCGGCCTCCTCTCTCTTCCTGTACTTGCTCTCTCCTCCTGTGCGGTCCTCGGGTTACCCTCTCTGATCACTGCTGTGCTGCGCTATACTGCGGTGTCTGGCTCCCTCTCTCTGGATTCACAGGGGGACCGGGTGACTGAAGTCTCCACGGTGCGACGGGGTTTTCTGTAGTCCTGAAGTATCCTACAGGTGCGGATCCCCGATGTCCGGTACGTCTTTGGGCAAACTTCCACTAGTTCCTCACTCCCTTTTGGCTTTCTGCTCCTTGCCTTCTGTCCCCACTCAGGCTTGCGGGATGTCAGAAGGGCCACTTCAGGTCACTGGCTTGGGCCTGACTGCGGCACCGACCAGCAGGATGTCTTCGCAGCTCTCCTAGCATCTGCACACTCTAACTAACTCCTCCCACAGCAGCAGTATTTATACGGGATCTTGCCTAAGATCAGCAAGTTGGGCTCCCCCTACTGTGTCGGGGTGGAAAGTGTTGCATGTAGTAGGTACCTGCTGTGGAAACCCAGCTGAGCATTAGGGAAGTCTGTGGCTGCCTGTGCCACAGGGCACCACACTACTCCAGAAGAACTCCTGGAACAGGTACAGCTGACCCCAGGGCTCAGAATGCTGATACAGACTCTGGTGCAGGAAGAATGACCAGAGAGGTAGATAGGCGAGTACCAGACAGATACTGGCACAAAACGGACAGGGTATGGCAGAAGCTGTCAGGTGCTGGTAGGTGCTGGGTGGATATGGTCGGCGCAGTGGGTTTAGGCAATTCTAGGTGTACAGGCAGTTGCTGGATGGTTCTGGTAGGCACAGCCAGTTTAGGCAGATGCTAGCAGGTACTAGAAGGTTTAGGTAGGCACAATAGAAGTTCTGCATGGGGATAGGAGCACAGGAACAGGTTAAGACCTGACAACTAGCTAAAGACTGGGAAACAGACTAAGACACCTTTGTGACAAAATGGAATCCTTCAATGTAGAACATATGATGATTTTTTATGTAATCCAGACAGTATTGTATTTTGGTTTGAAAACTTGTGATGGCCAACTCAATGTTCCTAGAGTCTTGTAGATGACTGTTGGTATTTATTTTAGCATAGAAATGGAATTATCTAACTTGTTTGTCATAGAAGGCCAGATAACTTAATTATGCGAATCGTCCATTGTATATTACCATGTGGATTGTTGACTCTATGTAAATGGCCTCAGCTATCATTGCTTAATGTAATGGTTTGCAGACTCAATGTCTCCTACTAATATTCCAAAGTATTACTGCAAGGGGCTATATCAATCAGTATTAGGCTCTCCCTTGCTTGGACTGCATTACGACCAAAAATGGTTATATGAGGCTTGAGACCCAGCCAATGAAAAGTCAGTCTTATTCCACCAATCGTGAAGTCCCCAATATCCTGCAATGAGGGCTCAGGGTATATAAGGAGAGCTGTTCATTAACCCGAGTTAGTTAGATTCTGTCTAGTGCCCTCAGCCTAGGGATTTCGGTCCCGCTAAGAGTTGCACTGGACTTGATGAAGGCAGCTAATCTAGGATCTTCGGATCCGATTGGCTGCCCATAACCCCGGCCTAGGCATTTCGGTGCCGACCAAGGGGATCAGAACCTGGACTATAAAACCACAAGGACTTCAGCATCGAATTATCAAAGACTGCAAAAGGAAGCAACCCAGGTTGGGGCGATCCAGTCACCTGGCTACAGACTTTGATGTGCTATATTCTAATCCCTGGTGAGCAAGCGGAAGGGTGAGACTCTGTTGCCTGTTACATTGTTGTGTTTTGCTGGTTATGTGCTATATGCTGTTAACTGTTGGGGATCCAATAAAGTCTTACTATTGTGGTTCCCTCACCCTGTGTTGTCTGAGTAGTGTTCCGCCCACGGTTAAGGAGCTCGGGTGTTCAGTTTGGGGATGAGCCCTGGTCCACGTTGCCTTGCTAAAGACGGCTTGGCCAGCGGATGAGAGCACCCACTGACCCCTGGGTCTCCACAACCTTGCACATGCACCTCCCAAAAGGTTAGGATGCTTTAAATATTCTGCGTCTCTCAGCCATACTCTGAGATGCACTCCCTGGATAGGATGCGCTGGGACTTTAAGGCAAGGGAGTGTAGCCCAGCCGCACCCTAAACATGCTCCTGGGAAACTTGTTGTGCATGAGTGGCGCCCCTGATTGTCAGGCGTAATACCGGGGAATTACCATCATAAAAGCAGTGTAATTTTCCCCAACTGCAAGTGAATGCTGGGCTGGTGGGTGGGACCCAATTCTGCACTCCCACACTAGAGTAGTGGTGGGAGGTTACTCCTGGGAGGGATTTAGTCACCTCGAGGAGAAGGAGCAAGAAAGAAGGAATTAGAGGAGAATCGAGGAGGTGTGTGGAGCGAGTCGGAAGGTCTAACAGGACAGCTCCAGGCTGATCCTGAGGAAAGATGAAAGGGGATCCTGAGAGAGAGTGCCTGACCCGTGAGTCTGGGCCCGAGAGAGAAAGGGGGAACCCCAGCGTGGAGCAACCATACTCCAGGGAGCTTCCCCAGTCCACTAAGGGAACGCCTTACCCGAGGACACGGCCAGAGTTCAGCTCTAAGGTCGTCAACCGACTGCTGCGGTCTGTTCACCCGGCTGCAGCACTCTGCCACACGAAGCAGTGCACTTGCTTCTTCACTGTGAGGGAGGGGAGCTCCAAAATTACCTTCAAGGAATAATTGGGTATGGACTAATCCCAGGCGGGGAAGAAAGGACACGGGTTTGTCAACTATGGCATACCACGAGTACCTCCATACCTCCTGGCATCCACTAGCATCCACCCGTAGGGCTACCTGTTTGCTTAACATCTTGCTGAACTGTGGACATTGTATTCTGCTGCATACTGTTTACAGTAAAGTACTCGGGAGAGTGACTTTGCCTCCCTGTCTTTATGCTACCAAAATTCAACCTTTTTTCTTACAGCAACGCTGCCCCAGAGGACCAGCTCCACCTATGGGGAGCTTTGCCATCCTTGACGCAATACCATCCCCCTTCGGAGGACTGAGGTGGCGCTGGTGACCCATTACCAGGTACTACAGGTGGCGTCATGAGACAACAACTCTATTCCCTTGTATATAACCCCTCTTTGAAGTGTCACCCAGGCCACGGGCTCAGGCACCGCCACCCGTGACATCCCCGTGAACCACTCTGAGCCTGATACCCGAGTACTCCTTGGGCCTGGGGCTCGACACATGCACAGGCCTCGGGAGCCATCAGATGAAGCTGGGACCTGGATGGGCAGAAGACTGGAGTGCAAGTATGTTGGAGTGCGGGGGTGCTGAAGATGTAATATGATCAAATACTCAATGTGTGTATGTGTGTAAGTTTTCCTAGTCATGGTTAAGCAGGCAGGGAATTTTTTTAACGTTCTGTTATCCATGGGTGCTGGCTATGTTGATCTGTGCAACTCTCTACTTTGTCTAAAATGATCATCTTAAACTACTAATTTCTGGAAATATTACACATTTTCTTAAAATGAAGCTGCACTGCTTTCTACTCTGCCAAAAGATAGACACCTTACCTAATCTATTGACTTCAATTTTGAATTCTGAGACGTTATTTAGCACACAGTTGACTGAATTATTTTGTCTAACTAGTAAGACTCCTTCAACCTTATAATTCTCTATACAGTTATCAGTTGAGAACAAGAACAGTGAACACATGAAAATATTTCTCAGAAATGGCCTCACAAAACCTCCAGTAGGTTTTGGATGTGTTATACTCCATGAGCTGACCAAATACTGTATAGTAGGTATAGCATATACATTTCTGTGAACTTTTAATCAAAGTTTTTTTGGTTCAAAGATTTGGGACATTGACTGACATTTTAGCTATTTCTATAAAATACCAAAGTATAGAGGTAACACTAAGTTCATACCTTAAAACAACCAGTTCACAGAAAGACACCTCTGAATTTTCTCTGAAATCTATAACATTTTACACAAGTAGAATGACATTAAATTGACACCTTTTAAGTTTTTTTTAGTCTTTGTACTGTGTTATTTTAAGGTTTTATGGAAAATAAGACAATAAATGTCCTATTTAGAATTCTCTAGGTGGTTTTGGAGACGTGAGAACTGATATGAGAATATTCCAAAGCAGAAATGCAAAGTTCAGAGACACAGGAGCACACAATTACTTTCTCAGCGATATTCAAAGTTTTTCTATCCTATGTATCAATAAATATTCAAGATATGACTCAAGTGCACTCATCACATTGTCATGAAAATATATTTTTCACCTATCGCTGCTTCCCAGTAGAAATGGACAAGAGGGATATATACTCAGTGTTTATAATTGCTATTCATCCTTCACAGTCAATTGCAGTTTCCCTACAGAATCTGTGTCCTTTTATCTGTGCCCCAACATTTTCCATGTCAAGTTGCAGAGTTTGACCTTTACATCTAAACTAATGACTGCTGTCCCTGCTAAGTTCCTGTGTATCTTAATGTCCTTCACAATCTTACTACCTATATCACTGCTAGTACTGAATATACATTGTCAGTTTTAAAGGGCTAACTAGGAGGCTGGCCACAGAAATGTCAAAGAACATGCTCGCTTTCTACCATGCTTACTAAGGTCACAGAACAATATATTATCTAAGCATGTTTCTGCCACTCAAACCATCTCTGTGAAAGGAAGAATGTAAGGGAAATATTTCAGCAAAAGGACACATAAAAAGTTTAGAATAGGAAAACATCTTTAAGGACTCATACTTTCATTAGTTCCTGTCAGTTTTCTGTTGTATTCTGAAGGTCAGAATATATCTCTGTCTGCAACACCATCATGGCTTCCATTCATAATGGAGGCATGACAGCAATGGTAGTTCATTTTTCTTCAAAGTAATCCCAGTAAATCCTGACAAATTTGAACAACTTATCATGGGGTCTGTAAAGTTTTTGACAATATTCCATACTCCAATACTTTTATTTCAAGAATATCGCCAAGATCATTGCATATTCCAATAAAGGTGAACAGAGCTTGATGTTGCATGTTGAATTCTATTCAGTAAGAAATTAATTCCTGACAGAAGATCCTAAAAGATTTTAGCAGATTAATCATATTCTTCATTGGTTTTGGGATAGATAGAGCAGACAGAGACAATAGGGGTCAAAGAAGATTAAGGGGAGGCCGGGACATACAATAAGGAGGTGAGTAGAAGTATTAAAAAATGCTCTCATATTAATGTGTGTTGGCAAATGCAAGAAGTTCTGCAAACAATTTGAATGATTTGGAGACTCTTATGTCACCAACAAATTATGATGTGATGGGCATAATGGAAACCTGGCTGCATAAGTGACATAACAGGGTGACAAATGTAGAGTGCTACACTACATTCAAGAAGAACAGGAGGACAAAAAAGGTAGAGAGGTGAGTATTTTTTTTCATCCGATGCAGTGACAGTGTAGAGTTAGTATAGGTAAATATACATGGGAAATCATTAATGGAAAGCTGCTAATTGGAGTTTGCTTTAAGCTTTGTAATAGAACTGAAAAGGCAGAGGATGAAATGCGGCAACAAATTGAAAAGGCAGCAAAAATTAATTTATCCTAAAAGATCATGATAAACCTTAAGAGAATAATCATATTCTTCATGGTTTTTGGGATAGATAGAGCGGACAGAGACAATATGACAGTAGGGGGTCAAAGAAGATTTAGGGGAGGTGAGGGAGCATAATGAAAGTAGGGAAGTGAGTAGGAGTAATAAATGTTCTCACAGTATTTAATGTGGGCTGGCAAATGCAAGACATTGTGCAAACAAAATAAATGATTTGGAGACTCTTATGTCAGCCATAGATTATGATGTGGTGGGCATTACAGAAACCTGGCTGCCTGAGTACCATAATAGGGTGACAAATGTAGAGTGTTACACTACTTTCAGAAAGAATAGGAAAGACAAAATGTTGGAGGGTCTATATTTTTTTACATCCAACTTAAGGCCTGTGCTCAATAATGACATTGGGGGGTTCCGTGACATTGTAGAGTCAGTTTGGGTAAATATACATGGGAAAGCAATAATGGAAAGCTGCTAATTGGAGTTTGCTATAATCATCCTAATATGACTGAACAGGTAGGGAATGAAATATTGCAACAAATGGGAAAGGCAAAAATATTTTATAAGGGATTTTAACTATCCAGAAAAGCGAAATAAAGTCTGAATAAAAGCGCTTCAAATCAAGAAATTAGAGACACAGCAAAAATAAAAAATAGACTTACAAATGGTGAGTGGCAAAAAACTCCTCTAACACACCAATATATGCCCAAAAAATCACTTTCCTGGCCAGCAGCAACCACCCAGAAATCCTTAGGATGCCATACACAGATCCACTAAATATAAAACAAAAGAGGTGCGCCAGATGACCATACAGGTAGAGATGGGCGAGTCCGAAAAGACTCGGAATCGCAAGACCCCAACGAGTCCGAGTCAAGGACTCGGGACTCGTTGCGAGTCCAGCGAGTCCAATGTTAATGAATAGGGACCCGAGTAATAGCGAATAATGACATTTACAACTCGCTGATGTGTCTCTGAAAGTGTGCGAGTCCAAACTCGCTGGTTTTTCTCTTATTTTGAGGCTTGTAGCCGATGATGCGAGGGAAGCGATTCTCCAGCACACACCATGCTTTAAGGAAACAGGAAGCGAGTCGCGCTGACAGGCGCACACACAGAGCAATCCATTCATCAGTGCAATCATGGCAGCAGGACGTGGCACGGTGAACACACTGCGTCTTATTGCACTTGTGGAGGCTCGTCCATTTCTATGGCTCCCTACAGATCCTGACTATGGGGATACGACCCAAATTAATACAGCCTGGAGAGAGATCGCCCAAGAGATGTTCCCTGCGTTCCATCGGAGTGACCATGAGGAACAGAGCAATCTAAGTAAGTTAAATGAGTTCACACGTTATATATTGCATTTACTGTATATATACTCGTGTATAAGCCGACCCGTGTATAAGCCGACCCCCCTATTTTTGCCCCGAAAAACTATGAAAACATATTCACCGCCATCCTGGTATACAGCAGCTATCACTGGTAGACAGCCCCCCAGCAGAGTATACACCTCCCCCTGCAGAGTATACAGGCCCCCACATGCCCCCATATTGTGGTATACAGGCAGGGGCGGACTGGCCCAGGTGCCACGGGTCATGCGGCTGCAGGAGCATGAATAATCCGCATGTCCCTGAAACAGCAGGCGGAAACGGAAGCTCCTGGCCGCGCGATGACGTCATCAGCACGCGGCTGCGTCCGGGAGTGAGCGTCTGTGAGTGGCGTGCGGCTGCGACTGTTAGCGAGCGGCTGTGAGGAGCGCGAGGCTGCGGCTGGGAGCGAGCCATAGGAGAATGCGGGAGCTGCGGTGACTGTGAGGTGGCCGCCAGTCATCACCCCCCCCCACCCCCCGTCCTCACCTGTGTCGGGCCGGTGAGGGAGGGTTGCGACCCAAACTGTAGGGTGCCAGTCAGTCCCTGTATACAGGGCCCTCAGTGTGTGTACAGGCCCCCCCAGCAGTGGGTATACAGGGCCCCCAGCAGTGGGTAGACAGTGGCCCAGTGGGTTTACAGGGCCCCCAGCAGTGGGAATACAGGGCCCCCATAGCAGGGTATACAGGACCCTGAATGTGTTATCATGCTCCACCGCATAGTTGCCTATATTTGGATGGGGTCACAACAGTACAATGAGTTTAATGTCTGATCCTCCTGGCTCTTTCGGCCAAGGGGTTGGGTGTATATAAATACCACTAATGACCAGAGTCTGGTGCCCGCACTATTACATTCTCTATGCGTTGACATGTGTCCTGCCTCATTTGTGATTGTGGCCACGTGAGCTCAATGTCCGTAATGCTGTTGATGATGTTCCACACTGTCGTGTCACTGTGCCTTGTATACACATTACACACACAAAATGAATAAAATGTTATTGTTGATTTGTACACATACTTTTGTTGTTTCAAATATTACACATCTCTAAACCCGGTTTCAAATCATTTCACAGTTGACCATCTTAAAAAACGGTGGAGGAGCTGCCGGGACCAGCATAAGAAGCAGTACCGGCAGTACTCAGAGAGACAACCGGGAGCCGCTCCATTGCTCAACCACTACCACTTTTATGACCGGCTGTCCTTCCTTCACCCGGTGGCCCGTATGCCAAGGTATGTGTCTGCAGCACTGTTGTGTACATTTAGTATTATTTATTAATATATACATTAGGTTCCATTTCGGCTCTGTGGGTAGCAGAGTATACACGTGGCTCTGTGGGTAGCAGAGTATACAGGCGGGTCTGTGGGTAGCAGAGTATACAGGCGGGTCTGTGGGTAGCAGAGTATACAGGCGGGTCTGAGGTAGCAGAGTATACAGGCGGGTCTGAGGTAGCAGAGTATACAGGCGGGTCTGTGGGTAGCAGAGTATACAGGCGGGTCTGAGGTAGCAGAGTATAAAGACGGCTCTGTGGGTAGCAGAGTATACAGGCGGGTCTGTGGGTAGCAGAGTATACAGGCGGGTCTGAGGTAGCAGAGTATACAGGCGTCTCTGTGGGTAGCAGAGTATACAGGCGGGTCTGAGGTAGCAGAGTATACAGGCGGGTCTGTGGGTAGCAGAGTATACAGGCGGGTCTGAGGTAGCAGAGTATAAAGACGGCTCTGTGGGTAGCAGAGTATACAGGCGGGTCTGTGGGTAGCAGAGTATACAGGCGGGTCTGTGGGTAGCAGAGTATACAGGCGGCTCAGTGGGTGGCAGAGTATATAGGTGATGAGAATAGGGTTAATAGATGGTGCTACAGTGTTGGGGCGTGCTAGAGGGAGCAGAGATCCGATTACTGCCATCATTACTGACCTTATTAAAGATAGCGGCCGCAGCTAAATGACATCATGGCAAAGGTAATCATGGGTGTGGTTAGCTGCAGGAGGTTAGTGAGAGGTGTGGGTTGTTTGGCAGAGGGCGTGGTGTGGGCGTGGTGAGCGCGGCTCCTGCGTCAGATACGCTGCGAGCGCGGAACCGCGGCACATCTCCAGGAGCAGAGGACGTGTCCGGTACGTCCGTAGCCCCCGGCCTCCCCGTTGTCCGCACACACAGCCCCGCTGTGACCTCTGCAGTGTCACAGGCCCCGGCGGGCGGCTGTCATCTCCTCCTGACACTGACCTCCTCCTGATTTGATTGTCTGTGTTGTCCCCCCCCGCTGTCAGCATCAGTGATCTGCTAAGACCTGTGGGTGCACAGACGGGGGAAGTACAAATGCCAGCATGCCGGGGCGGATTGGGCGCTGTGAGGGGCGCAGGTCTTGCTGTGAGCGGAGGGCGCGAGGCCGCTCGAGAAAACGCTATAGCGGCTGTGTGAGTTAAGCGTCTGCGGCTCGCGAAGGCGCATACGCGTCTCCGCTCGCAGTGACGCTAAGGAGTTTGGGATTCGGCTACAGTGCCGGAATTTCAAACTCCCGATTATATAAATAGATTATATATATATATTGTATACCTTTCAACCCCTTCCCTGCTTTATATAGATGATATAAGCTAAAAGTTTTGTGAATTAAGTATGTCAAGTTAAAAGTGAAGTCAGGGGGACTTTTTTTTTTCATGTGAACCATTGGTGTTATTGATCGTCTAGATTAGATGGGATGGGGGGGGGATGGGTGTTAATCAGGGGTGAAAAATTATGTATTAGTATGGAATTAGCAAAGAAAGTCACGTATTCCTTTATGTTATGTACAGTTGGTTATTCTTTCATAATAATAACAAATATCTGATTAATAATACACAGATACACAGAGTCTAAAAAGCGTGCAACTTAATGTTTGACCTATGTTTTTGTTTCCAAATGCAATGCATTCACCAAATTTTTTTTTACTTTACCCACAGAGAAGCTTACTACAGAGGGCGGCGTGCTGTTAACCCTCCACCGCCAAACAGAAGGCGGCGTGGAGAAAACCAACCACCACCACCAGGGCCGGCGCCACCACCACCACCGCCGTCGCCGCCGCCACCACCACCACCAGCATCGCCGCCAGCAGCGCCAAGGCCAGCACCACCACCGCCGCCACCAGCGGCCGGGCCAGCACCACCACCGCCGCCACCAGCGGCAGGCCCATCAACACCACCACCGCCGTCCCCGCCACCACCACCACCACCGCCACCAGCGGCAGGGTCCGCACCACCACCGCCCCCACCAGCGGCAGGGCCAGCACCACCACCGCCACCACCAGCGGCAGGGCCAGCACCACCACCGCCACCACCAGCGGCAGGGCCAGCACCACCACCGACGCCACCAGCGGCAGGCCCAGCTTATGGTCCGATCCCGGGGTCAGCACATTTAAGTGTGCAACAGAGTAATGCTGACTTTGCCCGCAGTATTATACCATTCATGGATAATATTCCATTTGACAGGCTACTGCGGGCAAGGTCAGCATTACAGATAGTGCTGGAAGCCTGTCAGCCAAATAACGACCCCGGTGATGTGTTCCAATATTTGGATGGGTGGAAAATAAACTCTAACAGGCTAGGCAGGCCCACAACACGGGACAGCCATGTCCCACCCCACAGGGCTTTGCCTCACTGCCAGTGGCCAGCTAACAGGGACCTACCACCGTTCCCTACACCTGTTCAGATGATCCACCCTGAAGGGTTCGGCCAGGCCATACGTGGGGCCCTTGACCTGTTGCAGGACGGACAGCCCACCTACCAGGACCTGTAGGGCTCCATTTGTTGTTGTTGTTGTTACCTTAATTGTAAAAGGTAGTATTTTTGGGAATGTCCAAACAGTGCTGCCATTTTTTTTTTTTAAACACAGTTTTAAAAACCAGCTTTGTGTCTGTCTTTTTTCAAGGAATGAATGTGGAGTTTTTTTTGTGGTTGGGCTTCAAGTCATCATAATTATTATAATTATTTATTTATATAGCGCCCATAGGTTCCATGACGCTTTACATGAGGAAAAGGTAGAGAAGGACAAGTACAATAAACATAGACAATAAGGTCATACAGGTACAATAGTAGAGGACCCTGTACACGTGGGCTCACATTCTACGAGGGGTGGGTGGGGATACAATAGGGTGGGGAAGGTGTCGGTCGTGGGGCGTGTAGCGGGGTCTCATGGCAGGTTGTAGGCCTGTCGGAAGAGGTGAGTCTTTATAAGTATCTTTAAGGTTCAGAGGGTAGGCGACTGACTGATGAGGTGGGGCAGGGAGTTCCATAGCATGGCGGATGACCGGGAGAAATCCTGTATGCGGTTGTGGGAAGAGGAGATGAGGGTGGACTGTAGGACAAGTTCTTGGGATGAACGCAGGTTGCGTGAGGGATGGTATCGGGAGATCATGTCGGAGATGTATGGTGGGGATAGGTTGTGTAAGGCTTTGAATGTCATGGTCAGTGTTTTAAAGTGAGCTCTCTGTGGGCCGGAGGGGCCAGTGAACGGCTTGGCAGAGGGGGTAGGCAGGGGAGTAGCGTGAGGACAGATGGATTAGTCGGGCAGCAGAGTTTAGTATAGATTGGAGAGTTGCAAGAGAGTTGGCAGGGAGACCTATGCGAAGGAGGTTGCAGTAGTCAAGGCGGGAGATGATGAGGGCATTTATGAGTGTTTCAGCAGTGTCAGGATTGAGGAACGACCGAATTGGTTAAATATTTTTGAGTTGGAGTTACAGGGACTTGGTTAGGGACTACAGGTGGGGCTTGAAGGAGAGGGAGGAGTCAAGGATTACCTCGAGACATTTGGCGTGGGGGACAGGGGAGAGAGCATCATTAGCAAGTACTTTACGGCCCGCATGGCGCATGAAGTCACCTTGGTTACTAAGTGTCAAATCATGACTCCACATACAACTGTTGCTGACAAACAGTGCCTGTGTTTGGGGGGTTACTTTATGCCTCGCTATGGCAACAAGACTATGGACACACATGTGAGAGGCTGGGACGTCTACATGCTACACATCGCGTCTACGCGTTTTGTATGGAGCGTACAGTGGGACCCTTCAACAGGCTCCAGCAGGATGATAGTCCAAGCAACGCCCACGATGCAGGCATAGGATTGGTGCCTGGAAAAATTAGCCCAAGGGGCTGTTTCCCATTTTTGGTATAAATGTAGGCCTAAGGGCCATAAAAAGCTTGTTAGCCAGGGTGTCTCCCAAAGCATGATAAGCTTGTTAGCCTGGGTGGCTCCAAAAATTAGCCCAAGGGGCTGTTTCCCATTTTTGGTATAAATGTAGGCCTAAGGGCCATAAAAAGCTTGTTAGCCAGGGTGTCTCCCAAAGCATGATAAGCTTGTTAGCCTGTGTGGCTCAAAAAATTAGCCCAAGGGGCTGTTTCCCATTTTTGGTATAAATGTAGGCCTAAGGGCCATAAAAAGCTTGTTAGCCAGGGTGTCTCCCAAAGCATGATAAGCTTGTTAGCCTGGGTGGCTCCAAAAATTAGCCCAAGGGGCTGTATCCCATTTTTGGTATAAATGTAGGCCTAAGGGCCATAAAAAGCTTGTTAGCCAGGGTGTCTCCCAAAGCATGATAAGCTTGTTAGCCTGGGTGGCTCCAAAAATTAGCCCAAGGGGCTGTATCCCATTTTTGGTATAAATGTAGGCCTAAGGGCCATAAAAAGCTTGTTAGCCAGGGTGTCTCCCAAAGCATGATAAGCTTGTTAGCCTGGGTGGCTTAAAAAATTAGCCCAAAGGGCTTAATAAAGTCTATTTATAAATAAAGCAGGGCGCTTGGCCCATTGCATATTATTGCTTGGACTAGGAGCATAGAAGAAGCAAGGCCAACTATGCAGTCCTAGGCTTGGTGCCTCAAAAAATTAGCCCAAAGGGCTTAATAAAGTATTTTTTTACATAAAGCAGGGCGCTTGGCCCATAGCATATTATTGCTTGGACTGGGTGCCGAATGAAATCAACAGAGCTACGGGACTTGTCATTAATTCCTGTCAAAAATGGGCATATTGTTAACAGCGCAATATCCCAATCATATAAATTATGATTAGGTTAATCTAGGATTGTGTACTGTCGTCAGGAGGGCTTAGGAACTGTGATGATATCCAATCCTTGTTGAATTTAATTAGAGTGAGCCTGTCGGCATTTTCTGTGGTGAGGCGGGACCTTCTATCAGTGACTATACCCCCAGCGGCACTGAAAACACGCTCTGATGTCACACTAGCAGCTGGGCATGCCAGCACCTCCAAGGCATACAATGACAGCTCAGTCCAAGTGTGCAGCTTGGAAACCCAGTAATTAAAGGGTACATAAGGGTCGGTTAGGAAGCTGGTACTGTCACTGAGATACTGCTGCACCATGTTGGACAATTGTTGACTCCTACTCAAGGTCACCATAGGCAAATTACGTTCTTGATTGGAAGGTCTGTTGAACATCGCCCAGTTGGCGGACATCTTACCCCCACCTCTTCTTGTCATTGATGGCGTTTGTGTCCCAACCAAAGGCTGCTGTTGGAAAGAGCTGGTTCTTCGATGTATAGCGGATTCAGACGGTGATATTGCCAGCAAAATATCAAGAAGAACCCTCTTTACATGATCCATCGTTAAGCCCCTGGATGAGTGCGACAGCAGCGACTGAAATTTGTCTTTGTACCGTGGGTCCAAAAACGTTGACAACCAGTAGAGGTCGCTGTCATAGATGTGTATGACGCGTGGATCTTTGGAGACACATTGACACATTACTTCAGCCATGTGTGCTAAGCTGCAAAGACTCATCTCCTCGGTTACAACAGAATGAAGATCACTACGCGTCGTGGCCTCTAAATCGGTGTCCGCCTCCTCCTCTTCAGCCCACCCATGCTGTACCGACATAAACGTAGGGTTGGGAGTCCCATCAGGGTTCACATCAGTACCAGAGAAAAATAAATCTTCTTCATCATCACCCTCATCACCATCTTCCTGAACCAATGTAGCCTGCTGATATTGGCTAGGGTGGCTAGGATCAGCGATGTTCAATTCTGGCTCCATAGCCATCCGCTGTGCTCTCAAAGCATCTGTTTTGAGATTCAATAGGGATTCTTGGAGCAGGCAGAGCATGGGGATGGTGAGACTTATAATCGACTGATCCCCACTGACGAGTTTGGTACAGTATTCGAAGTTATCCAGCAACTCGCAAAGGTCAGCGATCCAGACCCACTCGAAAGTACCGATGTGTGTGGTATGACTTCCAGGTTGACGGGCATGTTGCAGCTGAAATTCCGCTATTGCCTTCTGCTGCTCATTAAACCTTGCCAGCATATGGAAGGTGGAGTTCCATCGCGTAGGCATGTCGCAAATTAGCCTGTGTTTCGGCAAGTTAAATTGGATTTGAAGGGCAGAAAGACTTGCAGCTGCTGTGGACGAATGTCTAAAGTGGGCGCAAATTCGCCTCACCTTATCCAGTAGCTCTGGGTATATTTTGAGGAATTTCTGAACTACCAGGTTCAGGACATGAGCCATGCAAGGCACATGTACAAGTTTACCGAGCTTTATTGCCGCCACAAGGTTTGCACCATTATCGCTCACAACTAGACCTGGTTGTAGTTCCAGTGGGGCCAGCCACTCATCGGTCTGTTGCTTGAGACCTTTCCACAACTCTGTTGCAGTGTGACGTGTGTCACCTAGGCAGATAAGCTTCAGAAGAGCCTGTTGTCGCCTTGCAGAAGCAGTACTGCAAAGCTCCCAACTCGGACGTGATGGTGCTTGAGGCTCAGCAGTGGACAAGGAAGTGGCAGAAGCAGATTGGGCACTGGACATATATGAGGAGGCAGACACCCGGAATGATGTTGGGCCCGCTATTCGTGGAGTTGGAAGTATGTCAGATGGTACAGTTTTAGAAGTTGGGACACTCTCCACCAGGTTGATCCAGTGAGCCGTTAGTGAAATGTATCTGCCCTGTCCACAACTACTTGTCCACGTGTCCGTTGTTAGGTGGACTTTGGCGGTGACAGCATTTGTTAAAGCACGTTTTAAGTTGTTAACCACGTGCTGGTGTAAGGCGGGAACGGCACTAAAGTACCGGCTGGGTACAGAGTATCGTGGTGCTGCCTCAGCCATCAACTCCCGAAAAGACTCTGTACCCACAAGCCTAAACGGCAGCATTTCCACAGCTAACAACTTGGCTATTTTCGCTGTCACTTTTTGGGAATATGGGTGTGTCGGTTGGAACTTCCGCTGTCTTTCATACAGCTGTGGCACAGACAACTGCACGTTTGGACCAGACTGACAAGAGGATTGACTACTGTCATGTCTGTCTTGTAAAGCACCTTGGGAGGAGTACGCTTGAGCAGGAGCTGAAGCCTGAACACTTGCTGGTGAAGGATGTATCTGAGGTGGCCTGGAAGTGTTTGGATCAGAAGGCACTGATTTTGAACCCTGATAGGGTGCCCACTGAATTGGGTGCTTAAGAGACATATGCTTGCGCATACTGCTGGTGCTCTGGTTTCCTTTTACCGTGCCTCTGCTAAGCCTTGCCTGGCACATCTTACAGATAACCATATTTGGTACTGTTGGGCTATCCTTAAAAAATTGCCACACACTGGCTGTTCGTCCTTTATTTTTAATTGGAGGAAGAGGAGGATGACTCTGTTCAACACCAACTGTGGACATATTTTGGGCAACTGTGTTTGCAGTTTGTGCAACAGTTGGCACAGTTTGTGCCACAGTTGACGCTATTTGGGAAACTGTTCTCACTGTTTGTGTTCTGGAGACAGTACGCCTTTGTGATTTTGCCAGTGGTACATAGCCACTTTCGTCCTCCTGGCTGCTCTCTTGGCTATGCAATTCAGCAATCCAGGTAGGATCTGTGGTGTCATCATCCACCCCTTCCAGTTCAAAGGATTCTGGATAAACTGACTGAGCAGGCTGGCCAGATGAGATGTGTGTCTCATCATCCTCATCATCATCCACCTCCTGAGATACTGTTTGCATTTCGTGAAAGTGTCTTTCCTCAGGACGCGCTACTTCCAAACTTTGGCCATGAGTAGACATTTCGTCTACTTCAAGTATCTCGTCAGGCAGTGACAAAGAAACCCCTTGATAAGAACCGAATAAGTCATCCGAGTGACCAAGGTCCATATCCAAATTTTCCTCTGGCTGCCGATGGGTTGAGGCAATATGACGACTTTGAGGATTGGATGGCGCTGCATTGTCTGTAGCGACACTAGAATGTCTTGCCACGGATGATTGCGTACTGCAAGAACCAGTGGTCGAGGGCGTCTGAGCCATCCAAGATGTTATCTTGTCATGCTCATCCGGCCTCAACACACGTTTTCTTTGAGTACTGGGATTTCTAGGTAGAAAAAAGGACGTTCTATCAATCCTAGGCTGTGTACTTGTACCAGTGCCTTCTTGGGCAAGACTGCTGCGGCCACGAGCTCGTCCCTGTCCCTTTGCAACATCCTTTTTGGTAATTGTTTTTTTTGAGACATTGTAGACGAATGCACAGTCACCGAGTTGGAGTTAGGTGTTGCTGTATGCGTCACTTGCTGGCGGGGTAAGTGTGCGCGCTCACACTTGGCAGTGAAGCCGCACACTACACTCCCTAAAAAAATTAGTTTCAAGTGCGCACAGCCACCGAGATGTGGTTAGGTTTGCTGAATGCGTCACTTGCTGGCGGGGTAAGTGTGCGCGCTCACACTTGGCAGTGAAGCCGCACACTACACTCCCTAAAAAAATTGGTTTGAAGTGCGCACAGCCACCGAGATGTGGTTAGGTTAGCTGAATGCGTCACTTGCTGGCGGGGTAAGTGTGCGCGCTCACACTTGGCAGTGAAGCCGCACACTACACTCCCTAAAAAAATTGGTTTGAAGTGCGCACAGCCACCGAGATGTGGTTAGGTTAGCTGAATGCGTCACTTGCTGGCGGGGTAAGTGTGCGCGCTCACACTTGGCAGTGAAGCCGCACACTACACTCCCTAAAAAAATTGGTTTGAAGTGCGCACAGCCACCGAGATGTGGTTAGGTTAGCTGAATGCGTCACTTGCTGGCGGGGTAAGTGTGCGCGCTCACACTTGGCAGTGAAGCCGCACACTACACTCCCTAAAAAAATTGGTTTGAAGTGCGCACAGCCACCGAGATGTTGTTAGGTTAGCTGAATGCGTCACTTGCTGCCGGGGTAAGTGTGCGCGCTCACACTTGGCAGTGAAGCCGCACACTACACTCCCTAAAAAAATTGGTTTGAAGTGCGCACAGCCACCGAGATGTGGTTAGGTTAGCTGAATGCGTCACTTGCTGGCGGGGTAAGTGTGTGCGCTCACACTTGGCAGTGAAGCCGCACACTACACTCCCTAAAAAAATTGGTTTGAAGTGCGCACAGCCACCGAGATGTGGTTAGGTTAGCTGAATGCGTCACTTGCTGCCGGGGTAAGTGTGCGCTCTCACACTTGGCAGTGAAGCCGCACACTACACTCCCTAAAAAAATTGGTTAGAAGTGCGCACAGCCACCGAGATGTGGTTAGGTTAGCTGAATGCGTCACTTGCTGGCGGGGTAAGTGTGCGCTCTCACACTTGGCAGTGAAGCCGCACACTACACTCCCTAAAAAAATTGGTTTGAAGTGCGCACAGCCACCGAGATGTGGTTAGGTTAGCTGAATGCGTCACTTGCTGGCGGGGTAAGTGTGCGCTCTCACACTTGGCAGTGAAGCCGCACACTACACTCCCTAAAAAAATTGGTTTGAAGTGCGCACAGCCACTGAGATGTGGTTAGGTTAGCTGAATGCGTCACTTCCTGGCGGGGTAAGTGTGCGCTCTCACACTTGGCAGTGAAGCCGCACACTACACTCCCTAAAAAAATTGGTTTGAAGTGCGCACAGCCACCGAGATGTGGTTAGGTTAGCTGAATGCGTCACTTGCTGGCGGGGTAAGTGTGCGCTCTCACACTTGGCAGTGAAGCCGCACACTACACTCCCTAAAAAAATTGGTTTGAAGTGCGCACAGCCACTGAGATGTGGTTAGGTTAGCTGAATGCGTCACTTCCTGGCGGGGTAAGTGTGCGCTCTCACACTTGGCAGTGAAGCCGCACACTACACTCCCTAAAAAAATTGGTTTGAAGTGCGCACAGCCACCGAGATGTGGTTAGGTTAGCTGAATGCGTCACTTGCTGGCGGGGTAAGTGTGCGCTCTCACACTTGGCAGTGAAGCCGCACACTACACTCCCTAAAAAAATTGGTTTGAAGTGCGCACAGCCACCGAGATGTGGTTAGGTTAGCTGAATGCGTCACTTGCTGGCGGGGTAAGTGTGCGCTCTCACACTTGGCAGTGAAGCCGCACACTACACTCCCTAAGGTGGAGTACGTGCTAGCAGCAACACACTGGTCTGCCACAGAAAAAATAACGCTCTATGGCTTATTAGGAACAAAAATCGATCTGGTGCAAAAACAAAAAGGAAACAGCACCTCAGCTAAGCCTCTGACTGCAGCTGTTAGCAAAGCTGAGTGAGTAAGCTAAGCTATGAGGTCCGTCCTGTGTGCACTCTAAGGCTTCTCCTTCCTTCCCTCCCTGCCTGCCTGCCTACACAGCACTACTCCGTCCTCCTCCTAGCTCTCAGAAGAGCTTTTTGGGTTAATATAAGGAATCTTCCCTACACTGACAATCCCTGATCTGCTCCAGCATATATCTCTCTCTCCCTATACTAGGTCAGATCGTCTCAGGAATGTGCCCAAAATGGCGGGGACAAGCCTTATATACTGCCTTGCCTGTCATAGATGACATAGGCATCACGATGGACAGCAGCCAATCATAGTCCTGACACAACCAACTTTGCTATGCCATTACTGACTATGATTGGCTATCTTCACAAGTTTTCTGACCTAACACGCACGCTGTGCTGACTCACAACATAACAGATTCTGTATTCGAGAGTCCGACTCCCGAATACAGTATACAGGACTCGGAATCATAGACTCGTAGGACTCGGAATCGTAGACTCGCTCAGACTCGCTGCTGACAGCGGGTATCTGTGACGAGTCAAGCTTATTGACATTGAATTCCATTGGACTCGTCACTGTGCGAGTCCAAGCTGGGAGATTCGCCGAGTAACGAGTCCTGCGAGTACCTTCAGAATCGCCGAGTCCCGAGTCCTAGCGAGTAGACTCGCCCATCCCTACATACAGGGAAAGGCGGACTGAGTATTAAATGCCAAATACAGAAGTAATTGACTTTCAGCACAGGGGAAGGCAAACAGCTATAACTCCCTTATCTTGGTGACAGACACATGAAGTACACAGATTCATGATGGCTGGGAATTTTCTTAGAGGCCAATCCTGGAGCAATCACTCCAGCGTCAGCTTCATTTTGACATGCACACCCAAGGGATTGACCTCCAAGAAGATTCCCTACCATGGATCTGTCTACACCATGTGTCTGCTCCCAGGATAAGATGATTGTTGGTGATTGCCTCTCACCTGTGCTGTAAGTCCATTACTTGTGTATTTGCTACTGAATGCCCTGTAATGTCGGCTGACACACTTCTTTATTTTGCTTTTAACCTTCCAAACATTCAGAGGGACATACAATCTAGTTCTAATCTATAATTCAAGAAAATTACACTTATCAGTTAGATGAACCAACCAGAGGAGATAATTTGCTGGATCATGTCCTGTCAAATAGACCAGATACAATTTCATATCTACAGGTCCGGAAGCATTTGGGTAGCAGCCACCATAATAAGGTAAGTTTCAATCTAATATTCAATAAATATTTCAAAGAGCAAATGCAAAAGTATGGAACTTTCGGAAAAGACGATTTTAACATATTAAAGGAAGAGCTGTCTTGTAGACTGAAAATATATCCTTGTAACTGGGGTTATGGAACATAAATCCAAAAGAATGGGAATGGGATTAGGGAGTAGTGCCTCACCAGTATGTTCTCCACAGATGCCGGTGCTTGAGATTGATGGCTGGCTCCACCTAGCGAATATCACTTTGAAAAAAAATCCAGCACCCAGCGTTTCTTCATGCTTTTAAATTTTTATTCTTTATATCAAGTTTCGAATCATGAATAAAGGATACACAGACCCCCACGGCCTGATGCGTTTTGAACGTCACTGCTCGTTCTTACTCATAGACTCTATGAGTAAGAATGAGCAGCGACATTCAAAACGCATCAGGCCGTGGGGGTCTGTGTATCCTTTATTCATGATTCGAAACTTGATATAAAGAATAAAAATTTAAAAGCATGAAGAAACGCAGGGTGCTGGATTTTTTTTCAAAGTGTTATGGAACATAAATGGAGCATATTTAAAAATATGGAACTAGAATCCTGGTATGTCCCCGGTGATAAAATGTCCAGAAATAAAAAGAAACCATTATAATTAAATAAGACAAGAAAAATGATAACAAGACAAAAACTAAGGACATTGAAAACCTTGAAGGCTGTGAAATTAGAAATAGCATTTCAGACGTATAAAGATCTCAATAGGAAATGTAAAAGAAGAACAAGTTAGCAAAGTACAGTAAACCACTGAAAAACAATGAGATTAAAAAAAATATGCCAAAAAGAAAAAAAGCAATGGCATGGGCCCCTTAAAGATGTTAGTGACAACAAAATGATAGAGTACAAAGAAAAGACCAATATATTAAACAGGCACTGTTTATCCATATTAAACAATGAACAGACTGTCCCTGGGATCATACTGCAAGACAACAAGAATCAAAGTTCAACACTTGATATAACACATTTAACACAAGATGAAGCATGGCTGTGTCTAAATAAATTAAATATTGATAAACCCCAGGTATTGAGGGAATTGAGCTCAGTAATTTACAGACCGTTGTATTATTATTATTATTATTATAATTATTTATTTATAGAGCACCATTGAATCCATGGTGCTGTACATGAGAAAGGGATACATACAAACAAGTTGAAAACACAATGAATAAACTAACAGTGATTGACTGGTACAGAGGGGAGAGAGGACCTTGCCCTTGGGGGCTTACATTCTACAGGGCAATGGGGAGGGAGACAGTAGGTTGGGTCTGCTCTGGTGGTGGTGGAGCGCCAGGTCCGATGGTGGTGGAGCACCAGTGGTGGTGAAGTGGCACTGTGGTCATTGCAGGTTGTAGGCTGCTCTGAAGAGATGGATTTTCAGGTTCCGAGTGTAGGGGACAATCGGACGTGATGGGGTGCAGAGTTCCAGAGAATGGGGGATGCTCGGGTGACGTCTTGCAGGCAATTAGATGAGGAACGTACAAGTGTGGAGGAAAGAAGGAGGTCTTGGAGGATCGAAGATTACAAGTTGAATGATATTGGGAGATTAGTTGAGAGATATATGGAGGGGACAGATTGTGGATGGCTTTGTAAGTCAATGTTAGTAGTTTTAATTGGATACGCTGGGGAACTGGGATCCAGTGGAGGGATTGCAGATGGTAGAAGTGGAAGAGCAGCAAGGAGAGAGGTGGATTAGTCGGGCAGCAGAGTTAAGGATAGATTGGAGAGGTTCAAAAGTGTTAGCAGGGAGGCCACAGAGGTTGCAGTAGTCTGCAGTAGTAGGTTGTATCTCATCTTTTCTTTTTTTTTCCATAATCATTTTTATTGTTTTCACAACTTGAAATGTAAAATCAAGAATACAATCCCATACAAAATGAATTTTCGTCAACATATTATACTTTGAGATATCATTAGTCATTTTGACAATATTGTCGATATGATCCCCCCCTTCCCCAATAGAGATAAGAAAAAAATATATAAACTATATAGTTCAACTTAACCCGTGTCATCCAACAGAGCACCACATCCCACATACCCTTCATACCAGTAACTAACAACTTCAATATATTATAATTGTCAATTTGGCTGATCACTCCTTGCATCTATTCGTAATCTACCCAACGTCCCGCCCAGCTCCTCTGAAGCGTACCATTCTGAATATTTAAAAGAGGTCATCACATTTTGAATGTCCGAATCAGCGAGGGTATTTTCCATGAACGATCTCCACTTATGGAAGAAGCGTTTAGCCAGCGTCTTTATGTTCCTCACCGTCTCCCTCTTATCCAGGTATAATGTCTCTAACAGTGCTGAGTGGAGTTCTTTTTCCCCCGGTAAAGTTGTTACAATCCAACGCTGAAGAATAAAACGTTTCGCCATCAACGCAATTGTATGGAACAATACAGGCACATTCTCCCCTTGCATCCTATCTTCCGTATAGTGAAATAACCAGCAAATAGGTTTTAGATCTAGCCTGACCCACACGCCCTGTGGACCAATCGCTGCACCTTTTCCCAGAATATTCTCGTTGTCGGACACGACCAGAGCCCATGCTCCAGATCAGTTCCGGGTTGTCCACATTTAGGGCAGCTCACCAGTCTATCCGGGCGGCTGGGGTGTGGTGGTATATCAAAACCCAGTATAGTCCCATGCATGACTCTAAAGTGGCTATCTCGCCATTTTTCATTGATGATGAATTTCCTAATCAATCCCCACCCCTGTAAAATTTTGTGAGGCAAGTCAGCCCCCTCAAAGTGGCGTCGCCATCGCCCAAACATCTTAGTTTTGACTGATGGTTGTAATTCGGGTCTCAACAATTTATATACAGACGAAATTGTAATGTCCATCGCATCTCTGGACACTAGCTCATCCCACATAGTCTTGGATATCTCCTTCGTGACATTTGTTAAATTGCGTAAGACATAATGATTCAATTGACTGAATTGTGCCAATTGAAACCTAGGTAAACAGTATTTGTGCAATACTTCATGTCCTGTCATCCATCTTTTTTCTGATATATTTAATAAATCCTCCAAAGTTTTGATACCCCTCCTGCGCCATTCCACAAACAGGCTATTCTCCTTTCCAAGCTTAAAGGCCGGGTAAGCCCACGGACTTAGATGCCTTGACACCCTCCAGGACAACTTCAGTTTTTTCCTAACCGCCTTCCACGTTGCTATGGTGTCTTTGCACAGTACTGAAGATTTAATGTGAGTCGGTAAGTAATGTAACGGAGAGTGCAATAGCGCTGATAGCTCCCAGGGTCCACCAAACACCGATTCGAGGGCCAAATCAGAATACCTGCTAGTCTTCTTCACCCAGTCCAAAACAAAACGCAATATGCATGCTGTTGTACCCCCGTATATTAGGCATCCCCTCTCCCTCTTCTTCTTTTGAATGCATTAAAGATCGAATAGATATCCTTGCTTTCTTCCCCCTCCATACAAATTTCGAGAAGGCTTTGTTGAGCCTAGCAACATCCCCATGCCTTAATAACATTGGTATCGTTTGTAGAGGATACAGTAACCTGGCAAAGCTTACCATCTTAAGAAGGTGACAGCGTCCTAATAGTGACAATGGTAACCCTTTCCACCTCTCCAGCTCTTTTTCTATCTTTGTTATAATTGGCGTAAAATTTAATTTATAAATCTGATTTGGTGTTCTACCCAGATATACTCCTAAATATTTAAGTTGTTCTTTCACTATGGGGATCTCACACACCTTATCGCTCTGATCCCGTTTTTTGTCCGATCGTATGAATAGGAGTTCGCATTTATTCTTGTTTAAATGAAAACCTGAGAATTGACCAAATCGCTCAATCTCTGATAATAGATTCGGGAGGTCTTGTTTGGGGTTATTCAGAAATAGAATAATGTGGTCCGCATAGAATGCAGACTTGACTTCCATCTTGCCTACCCTAATCCCCGTGAATGCACTGAATTCATTGAGGTGTCTTGCTAGCGGCTCCACAGCGAGGTTAAACAACAAAGGCGACAATGGGCAGCCCTGTCTGGTTCCCCTCTCTAGCTTAAATGTGTCTGACAAGAAGCCCGGCATGTAAACTCGTGCCCTAGGGTTATGATACAAAGTTGTAAGAAATTGACGAAAGGGGCCAGTCAGTCCGATCTCATCAAGTACTTGACCCAGCCACGGCCACCCCACACTATCAAATGCTTTTTCCGCATCCAGGGTGACCATGGCTGGATCCTCCTCCCCTGAAGTGGTTTGTTCCTCACTACATCCATCAGCAGCATAGCCTTTCTGATGTTGATAGTCGTGGATCTCCCTTTTATAAAACCCGTTTGATGCTGCATAATTAGGTTTGGCAGAATTCCAGCCAATCTCTCCGCCATTATCTTAGACAAAAGTTTGAGATCTTGATTGATCAACGAAATCGGTCTATAACCCGCAGGATCCAATAAGTCTCCCTTCCCCTTAGGTAAAAGCTTTATATATGCCGTGTTAAATGCGTCAGACAAGCGTCCTCCTTGAAGAATCCTATTGTAAAGGTCCTGCAATGTGGGAGTTATTTGTTCTCGTAGCGTCTTAAAAAAGGCTCCATTGAACCCATCCGGTCCTGGCGCTTTGTGTGGACTAATGCCTTTTATAGCAGTATCAATTTCCTCTGCAGATATTGGAGCATTCAAATCTGACAGCTCCTCCTCTGTGATTTTGGTCATTTTGACAGCCCTCAACCATTCCCGGCCCTGCGAATCATTATGACTCCTCTCTGCATATAGATTGGCGTAAAATCCGCCCAATGTGTTGACTATATCCTTTGGGTTCTTCACTATTCCACCTTGTCTATCTTTAATTGCTGCTATATGTGTGGAAGAACGCTGCCCCCTCGCCAGGTTAGCCAGCAATCTGCCCGCTTTATCGCCGTGCCTGTCCATTTCTATCTCTAAATACCCTTTATGTATGGTTTCCCTCCGTTGCGCCCAGTCATCGAACTCCCTCTTTGCCCGAACCCAGGTCTCTTTATCCTCATCTGAGAGTGAAGTCTTGTAAATAGTGTAAGCTTCCCTGACCTTATTGCTCGTGGCCAAGTATTGTTCCTTAATTTGTCTCTTAAGTTTCATTGAGTATGCCATTATGTTCCCCCTCAGTACAGCCTTTGTCGTATCCCAGAATAATGTTGGATTAGATGTGTGTTCAGCATTATGCAGTGCGAAATTTTGCCACCATTCTTTCAGTAAGGTGTTGAAATTCTCTTTTGTGAGCATGGAAGGGAACCTCCACAAATAATCAGTTCCCTTCTGGAACGTATCCGTGGTCTCCATTGTCACCGGACTATGGTCCGAAATGACCATGTTCTCTATCCGCACGTCCGACATCTTTTGCAAAACGCCGTTAGAGATGAGGAACATGTCTAAGCGTGACCATGTTCCATGGGCGTGCGAATAGTGTGTAAACTCCCTTTCCATGGGATACGTTATCCTCCATGCGTCCTTTAACTGCCAATTAGATGCCATCTCCGATAAATAAGCCCCTTTGTCTCAAGCAGCTCTCCTCCATCCCCTAGTGAGTTGTCCCCCCTTGGCTCTCCTATCTTCATCCCTATTCATCACTTCATTGTAATCTCCTCCCAGGATCCTATTTGTGTTTTCATCAGTGGCTAGTTTATTTTGGAGATTGTTGAAGAAGGACCTTTGTGCCACATTAGGAGCATATATGTTATAAAGACTATATTTCGTTTCCTGGGCTTGAATCTCAACATGTATCAGTCGCCCCTCCTTGTCCGACTCATGTGATATTAACTTATGTGCAAAATTTTTGTTGATAAGTATAATGACCCCTGCCTTTCTGTCCACTGAACTGGAGCCATATACGTCACCCACCCATAATTTTTTTAATCTGAAAAAGTCATCTGCATTTAAATGCGTTTCCTGGAGTAAAGCTATGTCGACTCTCAGTCGCTTCAAGTGGCGTAGTATGAGCATTCGTTTATTTGGTGAACGTAGCCCCTTCACATTCCACGTTATCCATCTGACCATCGTGGTATCTTAATCAATTTTATGTGATACTCAATGTGAGCAGTGATTTCTGGGCCTGGCTGAAAGATGATGATACCGTTACACTCCTTCATGTGTGCATAGGTACTCTGCAAGACGACCGGGTGTTCATTCAACCCTCCCCCCCCCCTTCCCCCCTAATCCTCCCCTCATTCTCCTCCAACTACTCTCGTTGTCCAGACTCCACTTTTTTCCTCCTCTAACCGCTTCACCCGTTATCTCCCCCGCCTATAACAAGTAATATGTACAAGTGGGTATCTGCCCACTCGACAAGGTAAACCAGTCCCCGAACCTTTACCACCTATCTATTGAGCACAAGCTAACCTTGCAAGATATAGATGATCCAGTGCGTTATATCACTGGGATCGTTAACATCATGGCCCCTCATTAATCCTGTCCCATCTTGTCTCCCAAGTCCCCACCTCCATAAACCCTTAATTATAACATATGAATGCAACAAGGAAAGGCTATAAAACACAGAACATGTTACTAGAATACCAGATCAAAGAAAGTAACTTCCCAGACCTGCTGTCTTTCACAGTACCGTCCATACTCAGTTCAATTTGTTGGACTTAGTATATTAAAATATTAAGGAGTCCTCCAACCTCCATCAAAGCTCCGGTGACAGGAACGGCGCATTCACCCTGTCCAGTGTCCTCCAGTAGCACGACCGCATGTAAGAACCTAGAATGAAAAAAAAAAAAGAAAAAAAAAAAAAAAAAAAAAAAAGGGGGGGCAGCATACATATAACATCTGCCCTTTTTATGTTCTCCATTTGCGCCAGTATGCTCTGGATTTCTGTGGGTGTTCACGTCATCTTCTCTAGAAGATCGCCTCCACCTCACTTTGCATGTCCACCTCTTTTGTTCAGCCTGCTCATGGGATTTCTCTGTTCCCTTGGCGTCGCATTCTTGTCGCGGACTCCTTCCAATGGGCCTTCTGATCTCAGTCTATATGGCCTGGTTGGTTTTTGCTCAGCATCCATTTCGGGCCCGCTTGTGTCTTTCCCTGGACTAAAGATGTCTGGCGTCTGTCTAGAAGGTGAGTATCGTTGCATTTTGCCATCCGGTGTTTTGAATCTCAAGATAGCTGGATAACTTAATTGAAACCGCACATTTCGTTTAAACACTAAAGTGCAGACTCCGCTAAATGCTCTTCTACGTCTTGTGACTTCCACGGAAAAGTCACCGTACAACAATACTTTATGGCCATGTATAAGTAAAGGCTGGTGTTTTGCCTTGTATGCCCTCAAAATCTCCTCCTTGTCCTTATGATTTAGGTATTTAGCCACAGACTGTCTTGGCTTTTGAGGTTCTTTATTGTATTGTGCACGTTTTTCCCTGGTATCGGCCATTGTGTCCCTTGGGGGTCCTATCCTATGTGCCCTCTCAACCTTGCACCTGTGGGTGAGGCCCAGTGCTTTTGGCAGGTCCACTTCAAAGATCTCATCAAGTTGACCTGTAGAAAATGTCTCAGGAAGGCCAATTAATTTTAGATTGCTTCTGCGAGATCGATTCTCCAAATCCTCAAGTTTCTCTAATGCATAAGAGGACTGTTTCTGTAAAGTGAGTACTTGATTCTCCAAGTCCACAATCTTATCCTCTGCCTCAGAGATCCTGCTTTCTGCCTCTTGCAACTGTGCCTCCTGCTGGGATAATTTGTCTTGCATCTCTTTAGTAGTAGCATGCACTAACTCAGAAACTGCCTGTTTGAAATCATCTGCCAGATGTTGGGCTAGTTCCTTTGCTAATAGCTTATAGTCCAGATTTAGGGATTTCATAGCTTTTTTCCCCTCTCTTTCCCCACCACGCCGGCCTCAGTGACGCAGCCACCCTCCTCTACATGCACTACCTCGCGCTCCTCTTCCTCCACACTCACTGTGGAGGCAGTGCGTGTGCCTGCGGCCGCCATGCTTCCCCTCCCGCCTTGCATGCCGCCGCTGTCCTCCAGAGCGGCTGATTCCACATCCGTGCCCCTGGTGACAAACCGATCCATCTCTGATGTTGCTTCCGCTCCCTCCCGGCTGGTGAGTAGGATTTTCGGCCCCGGGGACGGGTAATTAATGAATTTGTCGGTGGTATAAGTGGGAGCCTCACCACCCTCAAGCAGTCATGGAGGCGCCGGATCCGGAAGTCGTATCTCATCTTCTTAGACTCCTATGTACAAGATTGGTGCCACAGGCTTGGAGGATGGCTGACATGGTATCAATATTTGAGGAAGGTAAGAAGGTGGATCCAGGTACCATCCCATAAGTCTGACATCATTGGTGCAAAGTTTTAGAGAGCTGTAGAAGAGATGACTTGCAAAAATATATTGCAGAGAATAATACAATAACTGACAACCAGCATGAATGACAAGTCGTGACTAACCAACATGTTGAGTTTCTATGAGGAGGTAAGTGCAAATATGCATGTTGGTAATGCGACTGAAGTGAATTATTTCAACTTTGGTCTAGGGTTTTGATACTGTACCACAAAACAGCCATATACTGAATCTTTAGAAAAAGGGATTATCACTAGTGATGAGCGAGTATGCTTGTGACTACTCGGTACTCGCACGAGTATCACTGTACTCAGGCTACTCGGTGAGTACCGAGTAATCTCGCGATACTCGTGCTGTACTCGGGGTCCTCATCCCTGCATGTTGGCGCTCTTTAGAGAGCCAGCCCACATGCAGGGATTGGCTCGCAGTCACCGCAATGCCACAGCCCTGTTAGTTGTGGCATTGCAGTGATTGGCCGACACGGACAGCGTGACCGAGCCTTTATAAAACCCGGTTACGATGTGCTCTGCACACAGCCATCCAGACAGTGAGTGTAGGGAGAGTGTCTGCTGCTGCTTAGGGACAGATTTGCGGCCCTCATAGGTAGATCCGGAGCAGGGCTGCAAACTGCTGCTGACCACAACAGTCCTTCTCAGGACTAATCTAGGAGGATATAGGCAGGGTGATCCAGATCGGAGTCCAAGCTTTACAGTGACCAGAACAGTCCTCAGGAGACTGTTGGAGCTGACTAGCTGTATACAGGCAGGGTCTAAAATCCAGCTTTCCTGTGACCAGAACAGTCACCAGACTGTTGTAGCTGACTAGCTGTATACAGACAGGGTCTAAATCCAGCTTTCCTGTGACCAGAACAGTCACCAGACTGTTGTAATTGACTAGCTCTAAAGAGGCAGGGTCTAATATCCAGCTTTCCTGTGACCAGAACAGTCACCAGACTGTTGTAGCTGACTAGCTGTATACAGGCAGGGTCTAAAATCCAGCTTTCCTGTGACCAGAACAGTCACCAGACTGTTGTAGATGACTAGCTGTATACAGGCAGGGTCTAAAATCCAGCTTTCCTGTGACCAGAACAGTCACCAGACTGTTGTAGCTGACTAGCTGTATACAGGCAGTGTCTAAAATCCAGCTTTCCTGTAACCAGAACAGTCACCAGACTGTTGTAGCTGACTAGCTGTATACAGGCAGGGTCTAAAATCCAGCTTTCCTGTGACCAGAACAGTCACCAGACTGTTGTAATTAACAAGCTATAAAGAGGCAAGGCCTAATATCCAGCTTTCCTGTGACCAGAACAGTCACCAGACTGTTGTAATTGACTAGCTCTAAAGAGGCAGGGTCTAATATCCAGCTTTCCTGTGACCAGAGCAGTCACCAGACTGTTGTAATTGACTAGCTGTAAAGAGGCAGGGTCTAATATCCAGCTTTCCTGTGACCAGAACAGTCACCAGACTGTTGTAATTGACTAGCTGTAAAGAGGCAGGGTCTAATATCCAGCTTTCCTGTGACCAGAACAGTCACCACACTGTTGTAATTGACTAATTCTATACAGGCAGGGTCTAATATCCAGCTTTCCTGTGACCAGAATAGTCACCAGACTGTTGTAATTGACTAGCTGTAAAGAGGCAGGGTCTAATATCCAGCTTTCCTGTGACCTGAACAGTCACCAGACTGTTGTAATTGACTAGCTCTAAAGAGGCAGGGTCTAATATCCAGCTTTCCTATGACCAGAACAGTCACCAGACTGTTGTAATTGACTAGCTCTAAAGAGGCAGGGTCTAATATCCAGCTTTCCTGTGACCAGAACAGTCACCAGACTGTTGTAGCTGTATACAGGAAAAATGCGCAAGGGCATTGGCAAGGGACAAGGAAGTGGACGTGATGGTGGTGCAGGCAGAGGCCGAGGTCGTGTGCAAGCACTAATTTCGCAACAACAAAGTGGCACATCTACTCGCTCGCACGTCCTGTCCCAAATTCTTGGGGCCCGCAGCAGTACACCGCTCTTGAACCAAGACCAGTGTCAACAGGTTGTTACTTAGATAGCAGATAATGCTTCAAGTCAGATTGGCACCTCCACAAACACCCTGTCTTCCACACGGTCAAGTGTCAGTAGCCGTGATACTGCACCGCAAATTTTCCAACCTGATCCTCCTTCCTACCACCAGGCCGAGTACACGTCCACGGACATTACTGATCCCACACTAGGACTCTCGGAAGAGCTGTTCACGTATCCATTCGCAGAATCTGGCCTCTCGCCAGCTACTGTTGAAGTGGGTGATGAGATGGTATGTACAGATGCCCAAATATTTGAGCAGCCACGTTCTCACGAAGGGAACGTTGGCAACGTATCTCAACAAGGGGTGGACGATGATGAGACACAATTGCCAGGAAGTCAGGAGGAGGACCAGGGTGCGGAAGAGGAAGACGACGTGGTGGATGATCCAGTAGCTGACCCAACCTGGCAGGAGGATATGCAGAGCGAGGACAGCAGTGCACAGGGGGAGGGAGGCGTAGCTTCCCAACAGGCAGTAAGAAGCAGGGTCGTGTCCGCAGGCAGAAGGCAGGCAACCGTTCCCCGGAACAACAACACGACACAAGGTGCCTGTGCAAATGTTAGGTGTTCCCGAGTCTGGCAGTTTTTTAAGTTGGCCCCAGATGACTCTAAAAAGGCCATTTGCAACACCTGCCATGCCAGCATCAGCAGGGGTACGAAAACTAGCAGCCTGACCACCACAAGCATGATCAGGCACATGTCAGCCAAGCACCCAACTTTGTGGGAAGTACAACAGAGTCGAGGAGCGGTGCTTGCTGATGTCACTGCTATGTTTTCGCGTGTTGTGCGAGCGAGCCAATCCCCTGTCCATGCTGGCCGCGAACAAGCCTCCGGCCCTGCACCTGACGTTGCCCACGCACAAATAACACCACCATCAAGCACGTCCTTGTCCCAGCGCAACGTTCAATTATCCATTCAGCAAACCTTTGAACGCAGGCGCAAATACGCTGCCAACACCCCACATGCCACAGTCCTAAATTATCACATTTCGCGACTGCTTGCGCTAGAAATGTTACCTTTCCGGCTGGTGGAGACGGAAGCATTCCGCGACCTGATGGTGGCTGCTGTCCCACGTTACTCGGTCCCCAGCCGCCACTATTTCTGCAGATGTGCCGTCCCCGCATTGCATAACCACGTGTCCCAAAGCATCACACGTGCCCTGAACAACGCTGTTTCAGCCAAAGTCCACCTAACCACAGATATGTGGACAAGTGCTTGTGGGCAAGGCCGCTACATCTCCTTGACGGCACACTGGGTTAATATTGTGGAAGCTGGGACCCAGTCTGAGCGAGGAACGGAAAACGTCCTTCCCACACCAAGGATTGCAGGCCCTACCTCAGTCATGGTTTCACCCACACTCTACAGCTCCGGAATGTCATGCTCCTCAGCCTCCTCCTCCTCCTCCTCCTGCGCATCCTCATCCACTTTACCCTCCACACCAGTCCCAAGCTGGAAGCACTGCAGCACTGCCTCTGCAAAGTGGCAACAGGACGTGCTGAAGCTAATATGCATAGGTGACAATGCAGAAGAGGTGTGGACAGCTCTGAAACAGCAGTCAGATCACTGGCTCACATCTCTGAACCCAAAGCCAGGAAAGGTCGTGTGTGACAATGGCCGGAACCTGGTGGCAGCTTTGAGGCGAGGCCAGCTGACGCAAGTTCCATGCGTGGCCCATGTGCTCAACCTGGTGGTTCAGCAGTTTCTAAAGTCATACCCAGAGCTGTCTGATCTGCTGGTAAAAGTTTTCCGCCTGTCTGCACATTTTTGCAAGTCACCTGCTGCTTCAGCCGGCCTTGCCGGCTTTCAGCGCCGTTTGCGTCTTCCGGCCCACAGACTGGTGTGTGATGTCCCCACGCGTTTGAATTCAACTCTGCACATGTTGGTCAGGATATGTGAGCAGAAGAGGGCAGTTGTTGACTACCTGCATCACCTAAGCCGTTGGGAAATGGGTCAAACTCCACACATTACACCTGAGGAGTGGAGATGGATGTCCGACCTATGTACCGTCCTCCAAAACTTTGAGGACTCCACCAAGATGGTGAGCGGCGATGACGCCATTATTAGCGTCACAATACCGCTACTCTGCCTTCTAAAACGGTCTCTGCCGAAAAACAAAGAGGATGCTTTGCAGGTGGAGCGTGATGACTTGGAGCAAGAAACATTAGTTGGTGTGGGTGATAACACACAGCCCAGCCTCATCTGATCACAACGTGCAGTGGAGGACTATGACGAGGAGGAGGAGGATGAAGACATGGAGCAACTCTCTGGCCAAATTGAGGATATGACATGCACACCAGTCATACCCTCGCTTCAGCGTGGCTGGCCAGAGAACAGGTGAGATGAGGAGGAGGAGGAGGAGGACAGCATGTTCAGTCATCGTGTTGGTCAGGATACTGAACTGATGGCTGTTAAGAGTCTGGCGCACATGGCTGACTTTATGGTAAGCTGCCTGGCTCGTGACCCTCGCGTTCAGAACATCTTGGCCGACAATCAGTACTGGTTGGCAACACTCTTAGACCCACGGTACAAGGAGAACTTTATGTCTCTCATTCCTAAGGCGGAGAGGTCAGCCAAAATGCAGCAGTTCCAGAAGGCCATAGTCACGGAAGTAGGCAAAGCATTCCCCTCACAAAACGCTAGCGGCATAGGTCAGGAATCGGTGGACAACCAAGGCGTACGGCCAAGAGGGGCACAAGTCCAATCCGCCAGAGGTAGGAGAACAGTCTTTACGATGTGGGACAGTTTTCTCAGCCCCTCACGTACCACAGCCCCTGAGGTGCGGGGTAGTGCCACAAGAAATGCTAAGTTTGTCCAGATGCTGAAGGAGTACCTTGCAGATCGAACAACAGTACTGCGAGATTCCTCTGTGCCTTACAATTATTGGGTCTCCAAGCTGGACACGTGGCATGAATTGGCTCTCTACGCCTTGAAAGTCCTGGCCTGCGCTGCCGCTAGCGTTTTGTCAGAGCGTGTTTTCAGTGCCGCAGGTGGAATCATTACTGATAAACGCACCCGCCTGTCAACTAAAAATGCTGACAGGCTGACTCTGATCAAGATGAACAAGGGTTGGATTGGGCCAGACTTCACCACACCACCAACAAATGACAGCGGAGTTTAAATTTTGTTATGGGAATTTGCCATGTACCTCCACTCACCCATTGGTACACACTTCTGGACTTTGGCTAATCGCTGGACTGCTCCTCCTTCTCCTCATGTGCCACCATGATGACCGTTACAATAGTTAGGCTGTTGTTTCAGGTATACCCCCAGTGGTTAATTTTTTCTCCCATTCTTTTAGAATGGGCATTACAACGACAGGAGACCCACTCCTTTTCAATGGGAAAAATGTTTTGAGGCCCTCATGCACGTTTTGGTGTCATTTTGGAAGGTTTTCTGGTGACTCCGTAAAATTGGCGTGAAACTCGGACAACACATTTCACAGTTCACAGCTGTGACTTTTGAGTGAGAAATGCTTCCAGGGGTCTTCCCCATGGTGTTGCCATGTCATTTGAGCACTCTTCTGAGACTTTTGTGACATTTTTAGGGTTTCTACATGCTGCCGGCAGTCATTTCATAAAAATACTCGGGTCTCCCATAGGATAACATTGGGCTCGGTGCTCGGGCCGAGTACACGAGTATCTTGGGATGCTCGGCCCGAGCTTCGAGCACCCGAGCATTTTAGTACTCGCTCATCACTAATTATCACACAGTATGTGCACATGGGAAAAGTGTTGGCTAAACGATAGGAAGCAAAGTGTGTTTGCTAATGGTACATTCTCTCAATGGGGTATTGTAAGTAGTGGGGTACCACAAGGATCTGTGCTAGAACCAATTCTTTTAAATCTATTAATGACATTGTGGATGGGATTGAGAATAAAATGTCAGCATTTGCTAATTACACCAAACCATGTAGGATTTTAAATACTGTCCTTAATAATACAATATTAGGCTAAGTTCAGATGCTCAGTGATCAATCATTAAAGCGGATTAAGCAGCAATCCGTTTGCAAAAAAGTTTTGCGAACATGTTTTTGTCTGTTTTAAAAAAAATTATTCTTGCAGGATCTGTTTTTGTAACATGGGAGTCTATAGAAAATGGATCTGTTAGGCTAGGGCAGTGATGGCGAACCTTTCTGAGGCCGAGTGCCCAAACCGCAACCCAAAACGAAATTATTTATGGCAAAGTGCCAACACGATAATATAACCTAAATTGCAGCAGTGGTAATCATAAGCGCTGCACAGGGGGGAGAGCAAGCTTTTGCCTTCTCTCTTCCCTGTGCAGTGCTTGTAGTCCTGAAACATTGATGATCAATTCAATTATTTTAACAATTAATTGATTTTAAACTTACCTTTGCAGTCTTCTCTTCTCTTCGGCAGTGGTCAGACAGCTCATGTGTACTGCACATTGAAGCTGAGCCGCTGCCACTGCCCTTTCTGGAAACAGCAAGTGGATTGATCTGTATGGAAAAAATGCAGAATATTAGACAGATAGAAGATAGATTTTATCATGGAATGCAAGCAGATTTCATGCTGAAATCCTGGTCCCTTTCCTTGCAGTAATGTGCTCCATCCTGACCCTCTCCTTGCAGTAATGTGCTCCATCCCGACCCTCTCTTTGCAGTTATGCGCTCCATCCTGACCCTCTCCTTGTAGTAATGTGCTCCATCCTGACCCTCTGTTTGCAGTTAGGTGCTCCATCCTGATCTTCTCCTTGTAGTAATGTGCTCCATCCTGATCTTCTCCTTGTAGCTATGTGCTCCATCCTGATCCTCTCCTTGTAGTTACATGCTCCATCCTGACCCTCTCCTTCTAACTATGTTCTCCATCCTAATCCTCTCCTTCTAGCTATGTGCTCCATTCTGATCCTCTCCTTCTAGCTATGTGCTCCATTCTGATCCTCTCCTAGCTATATGATCCATCCTGACCATCTCCATGCATTTATGGCCCCATCCTGACCCTCTCCTAGCAGTTGTGCTCCATCCTGACCCTCTCCTGGCAGTAATGTTCCTATCCTGACCCCCTTCTTGTAGTAATGTCTTTATCCTTATCACCTTGTAGTATGCCCCATCCTTGTCCCCTTCGGTAATGTCCCATCCTTGTCCCTTGTGGTAATGTCCCCATCCTGCCCCTATCATGTAGTAATGCCCCATCCTGCTGTAATGCCCTATCCTTGTCCCCTTGCAGCAATATGCCCCATCCTGCAGTAATATGCCACATTCTTGTCCCCTTGCAGTAATATGCCCCATCCTGCAGTAATGCCCTAGCCTTCTCCCCTTGCAGTAATATGCCCATCCGTGTCCCCTTGAAGTAATATGCCCCATCCTGCAGTAATGTGTTTCATCCTTGTCCACTTGCCATTAATATGCCCCACCCTTATTCCTTTGCAGTAATATGCCCCATCCTGCACTAATGTGCCTCATCCTTGGCCCTATGCAGTAATATGCCCCATCCAGCAGTAATGTGCCCCATCCTTGTCCCCATCACATATTAATCTGCCACATCCTGCCCACATCACATAGTAATATGCCCCATCAGCCCCATTAAATATTATGCCCCATCAGCCCCATCACATAATAATATGCCCCATCAGCCCCATCACATAATAATATGCCCCATCAGCCCCATCACAATAATATGCCCCATCACATAATATGCCCCATCCTGCCCCGTTACTATTGCCCCATCCTGCCCCATCACATAATAATATGCCCCATCAGCCCCATCACAATAATATGCCCCATCACATAATATGCCCCATCCTGCCCCGTTACTATTGCCCCATCCTGCCCCATCCCATAATAATCTGCCCCATCGCATAATAATATGCCCCATCCTGCCCCCATCACATAATAATATGCCCCATCCTGCCCCATCACATAATAATATGCCCCATCCTGCCCCATCACATAATAATATGCCCCATCCTGCCCCCAGCACAGAATAATATGCCCCATCCTGCCCCCAGCACAGAGTAATATGCCCCATCCTGCCCCCAGCACAGAATAATTTGCCCCATCCTGCCCCCAGCACAGAGTAATATGCCCCATCCTGCCCCCAGCACAGAGTAATATGCCCCATCCTGCCCCCAGCACAGAGTAATATGCCCCATTCTGCCCCCCCTTAGTAATGCCCCGTCCTGCCCCCAGCACAGAGTAATATGCCCATTCTGCCCCCCCCCCCTTAGTAATGCCCCGTCCTGCCCCCAGCACAGAGTAATATGCCCATTCTGCTCCCCTTAGTAATGCCCCGTCCTGCCCCCAGCACAGAGTAATATGCCCATTCTGCCCCCCCTTAGTAATGCCCCATCCTGCCCCAGCACAGAGTAATATGCCCCCCCCTTAGTAATGCCCCATCCTGCTGTAAATAGATGATGGAAAAAAAAAAAAAGTCATACTCACCTTCCTGCTGCAGTTTCCTCTCCAGACATCTTCTGCAGTCTTCTCCTCCCGACCCGCGCTGAGAGCGGTCACGTGATGCCGGGCGCGTCACATGACCGCTGTCACATGACGCTGGCCGGGAGGGCGGGGCTAGGAAGTGTCAGAGAGAGGAGAAATGTCTCCTCTGCTCTGACACAGCTTTGAACTGCCGGCGCCGCGGCGCGCGCCGGCAGATCAAAGCGGCAGTGTAGTGGCGAGGCCACGTGCCAGGGGAAGCGGCTCTGCGTGCCACCCCGGGCACGCGTGCCATAGGTTCGCCATCACTGGGCTAGGGTCACATTTGTGAGCTTGCATCCATTGGAAGGATGCATTAAAGGATCCTGTTTTTCCCCTTGCCATTTTCATGGCATGTTTTTTCATTTTTAGTGCATGGATTAACACATGGTACATATATGTGGTACATTTAGTAAATGCATGACGCAAGTCTGACCCGAGCCTTAACTGATTTATCTTCCATTTGAAAATGATCCAGTAAGCAAAAAATGGACCACTTACAAATGCAAGAAAAATGAATGGCTAAATAGCAATAAGATGAAGGATCATTTTCCCCAGATTCCCATGAAAAAAAAACGGACCCTGCACAACTTTTTTTGCCAACAGATTGCAGCTGGATTCAGATGGTTAATGGACAAATGAATTTAGTCTAACAAAATGAGCTGGATAAGATGTCTGAATGGACAAACACTTACTAAATAAGGTTTAATGTTGATAAATGTAGAGTAAGTCTGTGGTCACAGTTGCCATGCATTTTTTTTAGTGATATAACAAAACTCATGCGTTTTTTCATGTCAGCATGAGTTTTTTAAGCTGTCTGATGGCTCCCTGCGTTTTTGGCTGCGTTTTTGAATCTGCACCTAAAAATAGTGCTTGTAGTATTTTCTTGTGCGTTTTCAAAAACGCATGCGTTTTTGTAGAAAACGCATGCGTTTTTATAACATGGGCCTCTATGGAAAACGCATGCAAAAACGCATGGTACATTAGTAACTTTTAGTGCCATTCAAAAACGCATTCGTTTCCCATAGGAGCCCATGTTAAAAAAACGCATGCGTTTTCTGAAACGCATGCGTTTTTTTAACATGGGCTCCTATGGGAAACGCATGCATTTTTGAATGGCACTAATTGTACATGCGTTTTTGCATGCGTTTCCCATAAGGCCCCATATTAAAAAGCGCATGCGTTTTTGGAAAAGTTCCAAAAACGCATGGGACTGTCACACATGCTTTTTTGCTATTAGGGCATGCGTTTTTTAACATGGGGGCCTATGGGTGCGTTTTTTACATGCGTTTTTGAAAACGCTGGTCTCCAAAAACGCATGTGAAAAATGCTACTGTGACCCCAGCCTAAATCACCTAGAATTGAGTAAGGCTGGGGTCACACTTGGCATGAGTTTTTTTAGTGCCTTTAAAAAAAGCATGCGTTTCTGCATGCATTTTTTCATTTCAGCATGCGTTTTTTGGTGCTGTTTTAAAAACGCATGCGTTTTTTTAACATGTGCCCCTATGGAAAACGCATGCGTTTTTGGATGGTACTAAATGGTACTAATGTACCATGCATTTTTGCATGCGTTTTTGATGTCAGCTAATCACATAAGTGCAAAAACTCATGCCAAAAATGCAAGGCACTTTAGGCTGGGGTCACACTTGCGTTTTTTCCATGAGTTTTTGGAGACCTGCATTTTTAAAAAAACATGTAAAAACGCACCCATAGGCCCCCATGTTAAAAAAAGCATGCCCTAATAACAAAAACGCATGTCTTAATAGCAAAAATGCATATGTGACAGTACCATGCATTTTTGTGTACATTAGTACCATTTAGTAACATCCAAAAACGCATGCGTTTTCCATATGGGCCCATGTTAAAAAAACGCATGCGTTTTCTAAAAAACGCATGCGTTTTTAAAACAGCACCAAAAAATAGTGCATGCACTATTTTTGGGTGCTGATTTAAAAACGCATGCAAAAACGCAGGGTGCCATCAGACACCTTAAAAAATGCATGCAGAAACGCATGCGTTTAAGGCACTAAAAAAACTCATGCAAAGTGTGACCCCAGCCTTAGACATGCGTTTTTGCTATTAAGACATGCGTTTTTTGCTATTAGGGCATGCGTTTTTTAACATGGGGGCTTATGGGTGCGTTTTTACATGCTTTTTTAAAATAGCAGGTCCCCAAAAATGCATGAGAAAAACGCAAGTGTGACCCTAGCCTAATCCTACTGCTGCACATACAGTAAATGGATGTAAAGTCAGGACTGCAGAATATGAAAAGGTCTTGAGTATTCTGGTTACAAGTAAGCTGAACAACAGTACTCAATGCCAAACAGCAGCTGCAAAAGCAAGCAAGATTTTAGGATATAAAATATATATATATATGATATAAAAGGAAAGCTAAAATTCTGTGATCCCAATATATTGTTACCCCTTTCTCTATAGATCACTTGTAGAATATGGGATCCAGTTTTGGGCTCTACATTTTCAAAAGGATATTCAGAAGTTAGAGTCTGTTCAAAGGCGGCAAAACTAGATTATTACAAGGGATGGAAGGACTCCGATATGAAGAAAGGTTTGAAAAGTTGGCCTTGTTTAGCTTAGAAACAAAATGTCTCAGAGAAGATCATATTTATATGTATAAATAAATGTGTGGTCAATACAAAGGACTGGCACATTACTTATTACTTCCAAAGACTATACAAAGGAGCAGGAGACACTCACTATGGGTGGAAGAAAGGCGAATCTGGAAGATAAATAGGAAAGTGTTCTTTACAGTTAGAGCAGTCAGACTATGGAATGCCCTACCACAAGAGGTAGGAATGGCGACACATAACAGCTTTTTAAAAAGGGCTGGATGCTTTCCTCAGCAAAATTGGCATTGTGAGTTATAGATAATTTAGTGACAAAGAATATATACTGAAGAAAGGTTGAACGTGATAGACCTTAAGCCCTGTTACACACTTCAATGTCCTAGCGATTCCACCAACGATTGGGATTGCTGGGATATTGAAGGCTGATCGCTGGTGAGCTGTCACACAGGCAGAATAACCAGAAAGCACGCTGGTATCCAAGTTAAACAGCGGGTAACTAAGCGCCGCACGGCACTTAGTTACCCACAGTTTACCTTGGATACCAGCTCCCAGCGTTGATGTGCAGAGCTGGTGGTCCGCTGATCGTTGGCCTCCCGCTGTCACACACAGGATGCTGCGTGTTCAGCGGGTGATCAATGATAGATTTATGAACCGGTTCATAAATCTGCGATTAACGAGCAACGACTCATCGTTGATTGTTGATAGGTGTCACACACAACGATGTTGTTTAGACATCGCTGCAACGTCACCAAACCGGTGTTCACGATATCGTTGTGTGTAACAGGCCCTTAAGTCTTTTTTCAATCTAAGAAGTGATTTTATGCAACTATGATATGTTTATCATAGGACAATAGCAGAGATCATGGTCCTTTTTGATACTTTAGAAAAGCTCATTAATTAATCTTTACTCCTGATTGTAAGGATTTATAAAAAAAAAGCTTACTTTTGAGTGAGCGCTTTGTCATGCGAGAAAATTAGTCTGACTTTCATCATTATTTGTTTCATCAGAGTTTTCTCAGTTTGTTTAAAGTGTCAGTTTTTACCATTAGTATTATCAGTGATTCACGAATTTTGCTCAGTTGAAAAAAAAATTGTAGAGGTTTTGTAATATTCACATGATATATGAGTGCTGTTCGATATTTTAATGAACCCATTGACAAGATTGATCAAAGACTCAGATCAAAGTGGACAAAACTCGGTGATTTTGGGCAGAGTACTTGGTCAGCAAAAATAGAAGAACACGTGAGCATCGTTGTAGACTATAAAAGATATGAATTGTATTCGTGAAAATCACGGATAGAACTTGTAAGAGAAAGACTGACATCTAAATGAGCCCTTAATAAATAATAAATACATTATTCCACTATGTAACTAAAGGTAACTGGTGACATCATTTCGTAGACTGTGAGCCCTTGTGGACAGGGTCCCCTCCTGTACCTATATGTCCTGATTCTCCTGAGTTATTGTAATTATGCTTGTCTCCCCTATCCTCATGTAAAGCGCCATGGAACCTAATGGCGCTATATAAATAATAATAATAATAATTTAACACTAGTTCGGACACTTATCTATTCCTAATAATAATAATAATAATAATAATAATAATTAATCCTAGTATTAGGTTTGGAAAACTTTTCCAAGTATTTATTCACCAAAAGTTTTAGATGTGAAAATTCTGTTATTTGTTATTCCTCTTCAGATAGGTTACCATGTTCTCTAGAAGCTTATTTTGAAAAATTGACTTTCAAAGTTCACTGAGTTTATTTATAGCTGTATACTTATTTGAGAGTTGCATTATATTTTGTAAAATTAGATAAAAAATTTGCTGCTTATTTTGGAACATTTGTTTTCAGTATTTTATATGTAATGTAATGATTTTTTTTAGTGTATACATGAAAGGCTGCACAATATAGAAAAGTGAGAAGATCAAATGCTGAAATACTTGTTAAAATGCATCATTTTAATTGTAACATATTATAGACAGCTGACTGATAATTTTCTGCTTATTTTTGCCGACTGCATGCACATAGACAGCTTTGTCAGTGACCACTATAAATAGTTGCAATGATACTTGTCAAAAAGCTCAATAACAAGCTTCCCTAGAGAGGGTTATTAAAAGGGAAGTAAAGAAATAAATCCAAGTAATAAAAAACAAAAAAGAAAAAAATAACCAAACATCTCACATTCCTCTAAAGTTCCCAATTGAATTACAGAACGTTATAAAGTAAAGAAAAGTTTGTATGACAAAGTACATGGTGGATACTGAATGCTGTTTTGTGCTGTTTTAGTGGCACATGTAAAGGAAACGTGTGCCTATGTGCCACTACTTGCTGGCTCAACACTTTACACAACTTTGGCCAGGGTCACACATACCATCCGTTTTTGGCCTAAATCCGTTTTTGGGATAATTTTGGACATTTTTTTTCAAAGTCCAAAAGCACATATGCGTTTTTCAAAAATGCATGCGTTTTGGTGCAGCATCCTAAAAAACACTGCTAGCAGCGTTATTGGGTGCATTTTGAAAAACGCATGCTTTTTTTAACATAGGGCCCCATGGGAGATGCATGCGTTTTTGCATGGTACATATAGGCACCATGCGTTAACGCATGCGTTTTTGGGAAAAAATGACTAAGTACAAAAAACGGCCAGGACCTCAGGGGACACTATTGGCACCCTTAGGGTATGTGCACATCTGACGTTTCTGCATCTTTGCAGACCGACCGGGAACCGGTGGAGAATGGCAGATACTGAGTTTTCTGAACTCGGCAGTGTCCCTCGTTTTGTTAGCGTTTTGCTAACGATTTGCGATCGGGTTATTAGCGTTTGGACAGTGTGTTCTTGGCGATTTCCCCGGCGTTTTTCTTAGCGAGTTCCAGACTGGTCTTTGGTGCACTTGTTCAGCTGGAACCGCTGGAAAACTGCTGAAAAGAAGTCACTTGCTCTATCTTTGAAAACCGGTGGAAAACCGGTGAATAAACTGAAAACGACAATAAATAAACCGTTCTAATGTAGACAGCGTTTTCTAAACTCCATTGACTAGCATGTTAATCCAACCGGTGGCTAGGATTAACATAAATTAACATAAAACTCAGCGGAAAACGCCAACGGAAAACGCTAAAAAACAGCCCACAAAACGACTGATGTGCACATACCCTTACAAAAACGGGTCCGGTTTTCTAAGGGCTTAAAAAAGCACATGGGCATGTGTGACGCTGGCCTTTGCAGCACATTTGCTGTGAGGTCACAGAGAAAAGCACTTGGTTAGTTCGACTTCGGGTTTGCACAGAATCCTACTAGTGCAGTAACCGTGCATGCCCAAATTCACAGCCGCAGCTGGACACTTGTATGCTTTATGAAGCAGAGAGGAGTTGGTGAAGCGCTACACAGACTATAACCATGCCTCTGTGGGCATGATATTGGCTCATTGGGCTGAATTGCAGTGATTGGCTCAGCATGCAGTTTTGGCTTTTCCAGTGTGATTAATAGAATGGGAGTTGCAGGGTATTTATGTACTATATTATTTCCTTATTTCAAACTTGGAAACTATGATTTGAATTTGTCTTATATTATTTATAGTTTTAAAAACATTTTGATCTATCTGCCATGCAAAATTATTTCAAATACCCAAGCAGCATAATTAAGATTTATCAGACTATTGTGCAAATGTAAGATGGTGGATTGGTTGATTTTGCAATTCTTTCCCTGAAGACACAAATTGCATCATTGTAATGAGAATTGTATCTTGTGACATTGTGGAAACAGTGTGTTATGTGAGTTTTTTTGTTTTTCCTTTATAATGCTTTGTACTATACTGTGAGGATGCTGAGCTCTGGCCAGCAACAGAAAGTAAGCAGGGTCAGAGATAGTTAATATTTGGGACTAGCTGGAAGAGAGCCATGCATTGCCAGGCGGAGCTGTGATGCAGGACGCCAACGATATGGCGCCATTTGCCTGTAGAAAGACACTTGCATTAGCCTGGTGCCTGAATGTGACTCAGGCAGAGCTGGTGTGTGCTACAGAAGTTGGAGTTGATGCCGATTCCAGAGAAGAGATGGAGGTAGGTCTCACACACCTTGTGCGCAGTCAGGTGTTTGAGGACTAGGACACAGTCACTAGTGGTGACTGATGGCTCTGATGTTTGAGGATGTAAGGCTGGGTGGCTTGATGGAGAAGATCACCCTGTCCTTTCAATTAGTGGCTGATTTGGACACTAAGCCTCAGGAGTCAGGTTGGCCCATGGCTTGCAGAAGACCAATTGCCTGGAAGCATTACAGGTTTAGTTGCTGGTGGGTTTCCCACCAACCCTGAAAGGAGTCCTGACCACAGAAGGAAAGTGAAAGAAAAGAAAAGGTGTGGAAGGGAGGACCTTGGCAACAGAGATGCTGCAATTGAATATTGGCTGAAGGTGCAGTTATTCCACCGGAAATAATCCAGGAGGCACTTTTGGTTGCTTGGGGTCTGTTGTGATCAAGATGGCACAGGGGCCTGTGACCTTTGTCGGTGGGTCAGGCATATTGCCATCACCAGGGTCTGGATTTGCCTGCAGACCAACCTATGAGAGTAGATAGAGGAGGAGTAGTCAGATGCTGAGAAGTCCACGTTGTGCTCATTGTGCTTTTGAGTGTGGCAGTTTGAAGTTCTAGGAAGCTGAATATTTCAGTAGGTCAAAGACCTATTTACTCTGGACTCCCCTATGCTTTAGCCAAGGATGGCTGACCCTGTTGCTTCAACCCCAGCTAGATTGAGGGACTTTGAGCCACAAGAGAGCTACATGCCTTTCACCATAGACTTTGTATAAATGGACTGTGTTCCTGGTCCTAAGGATTGATGTTACGGGAAGAGGGGCTGAATTACCCGATGTTCCCAGCTGGGTTGAATTATTTTATATTACCTTGAACTCTTTGCTGCTTCTTTGTTCCTCTCCCAGTAGGACTGGATATGTGCTGATCAAAAAGGGAAGAGACTATTACTTTCCCCCTAGAGAATAGAAAAGAGCACTGGTTTTATTTTTATGTTTGGTTGTCCATTGGTGTCTTCTGCATTGTCAAATGGTTGAGGGTGACAATTGTAAAAGAGGGAAAGAATGTAAGGAAGTTCACTGGTTGCTTTCACATTCCTGTCCCGGAAGACACCAATCACGTTATTGTTATTTGAAATGTGTCTTGTGTCATTATAGAAGTTATGTGTTATGTGAATTGTGTTGTGATTCCTTCAAAATGCTTTGCACTGTACTGTCAAGATGAGTTCTGCCTAGGAACAGTAAGGGAGCAGGTCAGAGATAGTAAACAGCTGGGACTAACCCATATTGGGAGGGGATGGTTGATATAGAGAGAGACAGTTTTCTTCTGGAACAACAGTTAAGTTCATACCCAGTGTGTGACAGGAACAGTCATATTGTCTGAAGGTAATCAAGCTCGCATGCAGTGCGTGTTCTGTAGTAAGAGAAGGAGTAAGGAGACTGGAGCTAAGATAGCATGATCCTGAAGTGGTGACTTTGTCTAGTCCAGAACAGGCATTCAATAGAGTGATCACCAGATAGTAGGGTCCAGAGGATGGAACTCTAGCAACAAGGCCTCAAGTTTCTTACAGCTTAACGGTAACAGGCTTAGACAGACTAGTGCATAAGCATAGTGGATTCTACTAGGGGTCTACCCAAGCATCTGAGAGCGCAAGGCCGTACTCTGGCAAACCCCTTACTCCCTCTACTACGAGGAGAATTGATGTGGATTCCTTAGCTTCTGGGAGCACAAGGCGCTAATCTGCACATAGTGATAAACCCCTTACCTTTGCCTCCATGAAGAGATTAGGTGTGGGACTGTGGTAAGAGGAAGAGGCCATTACAAATTGGACTGTGGAGCTGGGGGCTGTTATGTGATGGGTCTCTCAGATATATCTTGATTGTTTCCATTCTTACTGATCCTGTAAATGTCTGAATATGCTCTGTACGCCTGAAATGATCTGGAAGTTATGTGCCCGTTATCCAGTGTATGAAGTTGATAAAGAAGAACTGCTACGTATAGTGATATCAATTGAAGCAAACTGATGGTCTCCTTGTCAGTACAGTTCATCATCTAGTCATGGCCAGCCAAAGGCAACATGTGGCCTACATGGGCTTAAAGCCTACACACCTAGCCAGGGCATTAGGAAACAACACCTTGCCCACAATCACCGACAGGCTGCACAGACACTTCACCATATTGCTCTTTCTTCTCCTATGAAGTTTCTTTTAGTAAACTTTTCCTATCTTTAACAATTATACTGTATTTCTTGATAAAAAATGGTGATTGAATGATGCCCTTAAAAGCATTCAGTCCTAAAATGTATCTTCCTTTCAAATAAACAATTGACATTTATGTTTGTACTCTTGGTTTGTGCTGGTGGTACAAACTAAACTCACTTTTTTCAACTTATTTGCCTGACAAATAAATCATATTGTGTCCAGAATGCAGAACGGCTTTACTGCATGAGGACATTTATGCATGTGTCAGTTAGAACTCAGAAAAGAGCATAGCATAATCTCATTTCCCAAAGGTAACAGCCTATGAAGTAAGAATTTCTTTATTTTATTTAAGAATGACTCATCTTGTCTGATCTACAAGGTGTTACGGCTTTGTGACATTTCAGATTAGGAGCTAAAAGAGAAATGTCCTTGAGCAACTTTAAATAAACCAAGCGTAATGTTTTGTTAAAATTTTTATTCACAACCTAAACTTTATGATTCCAAAATAAGTTCCAATTCTGAACTTTATTACAAGCAAAATAACTTTATAAGTACAAGCTGCACACGGTGACTCTGGTGTGCGTCTATAACATAGAAAAGTGTGCTCATGGGATTTTCTAATCACTAATTCTTTTACTATAGGATCACTCATCTAAAGTCAGAGCATTAAGAGGCTCACACACAGTGTTTTGTTTTACCTGTTGTCATATGGGTAAAAAAAAATTTTTGCATCTCTTATATCATTTTTAGCTTTCAGATTTCAGAATAATAGGCTCATTGTCCTGGAATAATAAAGACGCATTACCTCATCATTTGTATCTGTGGGGGTCCTCATACTGAATAATGTATGGTGAGACAATTATGCTGCCACTTGTAGTATTTGATTGGCTTGCACTGGAGTAAAGTCTGAGTTTTCTGCTGTAGTGTGTTGTCCCTAAGAAAAATTGAAAAATCCCCACTCTCCTACCCCTGGAAGTGTTTTACTTATGACTTGCTGCATGTGGGTGAAGAGCCGAACAACCAATCAGTGATGGCTAGGGTCAAGTTTGTGTCCTGGACAGCGCCACCGAATCCGAACATCTATGGGTTCTTTGGTAACCGAACTGAAACTTAAAAGGTTCTCTCAACTATACTCCCATCAGTATTCGGCTTCCAGTCATAGTGGTGGTGGCGGCTTAGGTTCATTCATGGCTCAGTATAGAATGAGCAGCGTCTGTAATCATGCCCCCTACATTGATTGACAGCCCCCTCAGCATAACACCCGACAGTCAGTCAGTTCTTGGAGCATTAAAGAGTTGTGCTAGGGCTGATGAGGCTTGTTTGCCTGAGTAAATATCAAGTTTTTTTTTTACCTATGTTCTCATTTGCTCCAGCATTCATTTATATGAGCAAGTGTTTGAAATCAATGTCCAAAGTAAACTTGCCCATGTATCTAACAACTAGTAATAATTGACTTGTTTGTTGTTAATTGCAACTTTTGCATCAACATAAAAAAATAATTTTGCAGTCAACACATTCCTCTGTATAAACAGAAACCTTGTGAGGGGAGATAAATAATAACACGCAGAAGCATTGAAAAAAAAAGTGTGTATCTTCTTAATATTTTGCATTCATCATATTATATGGCAATGTATACTTACAATTGCTCATTTTTCCCCTTTTGCCTAGATAATTTTTCTCTTTTCCTTTAGGTCTACGACATCACAATATTAAAAACAGACTAGCTCAATCCTTGTAAGCACTATGTGGAAACAGGAAACCTCCTTTCCCTGTAGAAAGAGGAGGGAGCAACTGGGTCAGTAGTTGAAGGAGAGGATGACTCATGCACAGAAAAGAGCCTTCTTTTTTCCACATAGAGCAGAGAAGAAGAGAAAAGAGAAGAATTAACTGGGCAGAAAGGCAAAATAAGTACCGTATATACTCGTGTATAAGCCGAGTTTTTCAGCACAAAAAATGTGCTGAAAAGTCCCCCCTCAGCTTATACACGGGTCATATACGGTAACTATGGTCTGACTTAGTGGTATACAGCCCCCCCTTGCTGGTGGCAACCTGTAAAAGAAGATATCATTATACTTATCGTATCGCCGCCGCCGGTCTGTCACCGTCACCGCGCTATTCCGGGTCTTCATGCTTCCTTCACCGTCGCACAGGAAATGACATCATTTCCTGTGCGACGGTGAAGGAAGCTTGAAGACCAGGAGGAGCGCGGTGACGGTGACAGAGCGGCGGCGGCGGCGGCGATACGATAAGTATAACGATATCTTCTTTTACAGGTTGCCACCAGCAAGGGGGGGAGCGCGGTGACGGTGAAGGAAGCTTGAAGACCAGGAGGAGCACGGTGACGGTGACACAGCGGCGGCGGCGGCGGCGATGCGATAAGTATAATGGTATCTTCTTTTACAGGTTGCCACCAGCAAGGGGGGGGCCCGGTATACCACTGGGTACCCCTGTATACCTCTGGGGCTGATGTATACAGCTCTGGGGCTGCTGTATACCCCTCTGGGGCTGCTATATACCTCTGGGGCTGCTATATACCCCTCTGGGGCTGCTATATACCTCTGGGGCTGCTGTATACCCCTCTGGGGCTGCTGTGTATACCCCTCTGGGGCTGCTGTATACCCCTCTGGGGCTGCTGTGTATACCCCTCTGGGGCTGCTGTGTATACCCCTCTGGGGCTGCTGTGTATACCCCTCTGGGGCTGCTGTATACCCCTCTGGGGCTGCTGTATACCCCTCTGGGGCTGCTGTGTATACCCCTCTGGGGCTGCTGTGTATACCCCTCTGGGGCTGCTGTGTATACCCCTCTGGGGCTGCTGTATACCTCTCTGGGGCTGCTGTATACCTATGGGGCTGCTGTATACCCCTCTGGGGCTGCTGTATACCTCTCTGGGGCTGCTGTATACCTATGGGGCTGCTGTATACCTCTGCGGCTGCTGTATACCCCTCTGGGGCTGCTGTATACCCCTCTGGGGCTGCTGTATACCTCTCTGGGGCTGCTGTATACCTATGGGGCTGCTGTATACCTCTGGGGCTGCTGTATACCTCTCTGGGGCTGCTGTATACCTATGGGGCTGCTGTATACCTCTGGAGCTGCTGTATACCTCTCTGGGGCTGCTGTATACCCCTCTAGGGCTGCTGTATACCCCTCTGGGGCTGCTGTATACCTATGGGGTTGCTGTATACCTCTGGGGCTGCTGTATACCTCTGGGGCTGCTGTATACCTTTGGGGCTGCTGTATACCCCTCTGGGGCTGCTGTATACCCTTCTGGGGCTGCTGTATACCCCTCTGGGGCTGCTGTATACAGCTCTGGGGCTGCTGTATACAGCTCTGGGGCTGCTGTATACCCCTTTGGGGCTGCTGTATACAGCTCTGGGACTGCTGTATGCCGCTCTGGGGCTGCTGTATATACCACTGGGGAGGCTGCTGTATACTACCACTGGGGAGACTGCTGTATACTACCACTGGGGAGGCTGCTGTATACCACACTGCTGTGGGCTGTATACCTGTGCTGGGGTCCACCCTCGGCTTATACACGAGTCAATAGGTTTTCCCAGGTTTTGGGGGCAAAAGTAGGGGGGTCGGCTTATACACGGGTCGGCTTATACACGAGTATATACGGTAATTGTAAGTGCACAGTGATATATAATATGATAGCAATATATTAGGATAAAAACTGAGTGCGTCATTAAATTATCAAATTGATCAATCTGCTATCTTGGCACTTATTATGGGCATTTTATTTTCCCTTGTTAAAAGACGCTAAATTTATAAACCAAAATTATTGTTTGTGAAGTTTAAATAATCTAAGAACAGTAGATTTAGTTGACCCATGACTGATTTTTCTTATCTGTAAAGAATTCAGCAGTGTAAAAAAAAATTCTATTCACTTCTCAATGAGTAATATATTGGTGCAAGAACTATTCTGGAAAAAAATTCATCCTTTGCTGCAATGTCATTGAATAAAAAGAGTATGGCCCATTTGAATTATTTACTGGTCAATATTAGCTAAAATGTGTACCACTGTAACAGTATATGATCTAGACTAGACGATTGTTCATCTAATTTACCTCTGTTTAATTTGTACAGCCATCTTTAACTGCTTGCAGACGTCCACTATATATGTACAGTGCAAGTTGGTAGCTGATGTATGGAGATGACTCTCACAGCAACATTAAAAGTGCTCAAATGGGGGGTTGTGCTATTCTATGCACCTGTTGCCGCTCTCGAAATATGATTGTAGAGCAGCAATGGGTTGCTATGACAGTCGGTGGTCTGTTGAAGGCCTCCATGCTTCCCATTACGATGCTCTCTTTGGATGGGCTTCAAAGGAGATTGTGATTTTTGCTATATCCAGCAACTGTGGAACTTTTGCTGTCAGTATATTAAACCTCAAGGTGAGACATTGGAGGAAGTAGAAGGCAGTAATCTATGATTTGGTTTATTTTTGTAAAATTTACAATTACATAATCTACAGTCATATGAAAAGGTTTGGGCACCCTTCTTAATCTTACTCTTTTTATTTTTTTGTTTAAAATTGGATTTTTGCAACAGCTATTTCAGTGTGATATATGTAATAACTGATGAACACAGTAATATTTCATGATTGAAATGAGGTTTATTGTACTAACCGAAAATGTGAAATATGCATTATTTCAAAAATTGACAGGTGCAAAAGTATGGGCACCTCAACAGAAAAGTGACATTAATATTTAGTAGATCCAACTTTTGCAAAAATAACAGCCTCTAGTCGCTTCCTGTAGCTGTTAATGAATTCCTGGATCCTGGATGAAGGTATTTTTGACCATTCCTCTTTACAAAACGATTCTAGTTCAGTCAAGTTTGATGGTCGCCGAGCATGGACAGCCCGCTTCAAAACATCCCACAGATGTTCAATGATATTCAGGTCTGGGGACTGGGATGGCCATTCCAGAACATTGTAATTCTTCCTCTGCATGAATACCTGAGTAGATTTAGAGTGGTGTTTTGGATCATTGTCTTGCTGAAAAATCCATCCCCGGCGTAACTTCAACTTTGACACTGATTCTTGAACATTATTCTCAAGAATCTTCTGATACTGAGTGGAATCCATGCGACCCTCAACTTTAACAAGGTTCCCAGTGCCGTCATTGGCCACACAGCCCCAAAGCATGATGGACCCTTCCCCAAATTTGACACTGGGTAGCAAGTGTTTTTCTTGGAATGCTGTGTTTTTGTGGCGCCATGCATTACGCCTTGTTGTATGACCAAACAACTCAATCTTTGTTTCATCAGTCCACAGGACCTTCTTCCAAAATGAAACTGGCTTGTCCAAATGTGCTTTTGCATACCTCAGTCGACTCTGTTTGTGGCGTTCATGCAGAAACGGCTTCTTTCACATCACTCTCCCATACAGCTTCTCCTTGTGCAGTGTGCGCTGTATTGTTGACCGATGCACATTGACACCATCTGCAGCAAGATGATGCTGCAGGTCTTTGGAGGTGGTCTGTGGATTGTTCTTGACTGTTCTCACCATTCTTCTTCTCTGCCTTTCTGATATTTTTGTTGGCCTGCCACTTCTGGCCTTTACAAGAACTGTCCCTGTGGTCTTCCATTTCCTTACTATGTTCCTCACAGTGGAAACTGACAGGTTAAATCTCTGAGACAACTTTTTGTATCATTCCCCTGAACAACTATGTTGAACAATCTTTTTTTTCAGATCATTTGAGAGCTGTTTTGAGGAGCCCATGATGCCTCTCCTCAGACAAGATGCAACTAGGAGAACAACTTGCAAGTGGACACCTGAAATAGCTTTACTCATGATTGGATACAGCGGACTATGAAGTACAAAGCTCAATGAGGTTACTAAACCAATTTAGTGCTTCAGTAAGTCAGTGAAAAGTAGTTAGGAGTATTCAAATCTTGAAAATCAGAAGGGTGCCCATACTTTGGCACCTGTCAAATTTTGAAATAATGCATATTTCACATTTTTGGTTAGTACAATAAACCTCGTTTTAAACCTGAAATATTACTGTGTCCATCAGTTATTACATATATCACACTGAAATAGCTGTTGCAAAAAAACAAGTTTAAACAAAAAAAAAAAGAGTAAGATTAAGAGGGGTGCCCAAACTTTTTCATATGACTGCAGGTTATACAGTTATTTATTTATTTTTATCTTGCCATAATAGGTATATAAGGCATGACTTGTCATTTATCCATTTATCTTGGGTTTATTTCATTATGGTACACAAAATACGGAAACAGACCCTGCCCTCTAAGTTATTAGTTTGCAGGATATCCTTGACTTCATACATAGTCAAATCCATCAAACTGACTGATACAGGCCTCAAATTGCCCTTAGGTTAATTACTTCTCAATACAAACTGCTGTTATTGCATATATGCATACACCTGCAATAATGATATTTATACTGTAGAAAAACAGGGAGCACCTCCAAAGGTCTAAACCAAAGATTTTCCGATGATTATGAGATCGATCATTATATACACAATCCTATTTATCTAACTATTTGGATGCAATTTTCATTTATTGGACAGGTTATCCGTTTCCTCAGAGGGGGTAACACACATGTTGTGAACTGGAAAACTTCGGTAAAATATGGCTTTTTCTCCAGTATTTGTTAACCCACAACCAGTATGCTCGCCTGGACAGCTGCTGCTGGATCTACATTTCCACGTGCACTGTGGTGGTGTATCTAGCTATACAAAAGGGAGTAGTGCTCATACAATCTGTGCTGCCGTCGGGATGATAGACAAGGAAGACAAGGCTTCTTCAGTGCTATTGCTTTATTCCCAACGTGTTTTGGTGCCGTCCCTGCACCTTCCTCAGGTGTATAACTGCATTTACCCCTGAGGAAGGTGCAGGGACGGCACCGAAACGTCTTGGGAGTAAAGGAATAGCACTGAAGAAGCCTTGTCTTCCATGTCTTTCATCCCGATGGCAGCACAGATCGTATGAGCACTACTCCCTTTTGTATATCTAGATACACCACCATATGCACGTGGAAATATAGATCCAGCAGCAGCTGTCCAGGCGAGCATACTGGTTGTGGGTTACACACAACTGAACCAGGTGAGCACATACACTCACGGTCTTACAATATTATCTAAACAATAAGACCCATTTGCGCCTCTTTGTGTCTCTCTCTGCTTTTAGATTTGAATGATTCATTATGGCTTCCAGTGTCCATGAAAGATTTTGGTTGCCTGTGATTTTTGGATGATCTCCATGTAAGAGCTAAGCTTGCGTAGAGTAAAAGTTGTGCCTTTTTTAATTGAGATACCTTTATATGAAGTGTGTGTGCTTAAATCTATTTTAGAGTGTCTGTTCAGCATGGATAGTCAGTTTAAAAAAATATTTAATACAAATCTGATAGTTAATATTGGAAAAAGTCTATGATCTTGTTAACAGACATTCATTTTAGTCTGGGTTCTTATGAGCATTTAAAACATCAGAGTTTCATCCAGAAAATGTATTAGTTATCCATGTGAAATCTGTATATAATCAGTATTTTTTTTACACATTTGCACAGCAATTATTAATAATTTACAAGACCAGTAACATTTTCCTATATTTAACAATTGCAATGTATTTATATAGAAACTAGCTGTGAGCCCGATTCTAAAGAATCGGGAGTCTAGAATCTGTATATAATTTTTGTAAGAGTTTTAAATAATAGACTTAAACACCAGATATATGACAAAGTAGGCGATGTAGGCAGAACTGTGAGGGTAGCAATATAGTGGAGGTGTAGAAAGAGTTAATGTCCGACTAACAGGACTATAACAGAGTAGGAACTTATAATGATATTAAAAATGTTATTGAAGGAGTTAATGTCCCACAGGCACTCCCACAACAGACTCAGCGCTGTAAATTATATCCAAAATGGTGTTCAAGGGGTTAATGTACCAGTGGCAGTAGTTATAAACACTACCAAATATGCAGTTAATGCTGAACTGGTATATAATGGGTTAATTTCGCAGTGTCATGACAACTATACACTGTGTAATAGAAATAACAACAATAATGAAATATAAGGGGTTAATGTTCCTACTGGCAGTAGTAATAGAGACTACAAAGTATGGAGTTAAGGCAGAAATGGTATATAAGGGGTTAACTTCGCAGTGGCAGTACAACTACACACTGTGTTATAGAAATTACAGATAAAACGGAATGTAAGGGGTTAATGTTCCTACTATCATGAGTACAATGAGAGAAGCGCCTCACTGGCCATTGAGATACATGGAGGACTTTGAGTTTGACTTTGAGTAAATTTGAAACTCAAAGTCCTCCATGTATCTCAATGGCAAGTGAGGCGCTATTCTCATTGGTCGCTGTGTGCTGGCGCCGGCCAATGAGAATAGTGCCTCACTTACAGCGGTAAATTTGAAACTCAAAGTCCTCTATGTATTCTCAATGGGAAGTGAGGTGCTATTCTCATTGGTCGCTGTGTGCTGGCACCGACCAATGAGAATAGCGCCTCACTTACAGCGGTAAATTTGAAACTCAAAGTCCTCCATGTATCTCAATGGGAAGTGAGGTGCTATTCTCATTGGTCGCTGTGTGCTGGCGCCGACCAATGAGAATAGCGCCTCACTTACAGCGGTAAATTTGAAACTCAAAGTTCTCTATGTATCTCAATGGGAAGTGAGGTGCTATTCTCATTGGTCGCTGTGTGCTGGCACCGACCAATGAGAATAGCGCCTCACTTACAGCGGTAAATTTGAAACTCAAAGTCCTCCATGTATCTCAATGGGAAGTGAGGTGCTATTCTCATTGGTCGCTGTGTGCTGGCGCCGACCAATGAGAATAGCGCCTCACTTACAGCGGTAAATTTGAAACTCAAAGTTCTCTATGTATCTCAATGGGAAGTGAGGCGCTATTCTCATTGGTCGCTGTGTGCTGGCGCCGACCAATGAGAATAGCGCCTCACTTACAGCGGTAAATTTGAAACTCAAAGTCCTCCATGTATCTCAATGGGAAGTGAGGCGCTATTCTCATTGGTCGCTGTGTGCTGGCGCCGACCAATGAGAATAGCGCCTCACTTACAGCGGTAAATGTGAAACTCAAAGTTCTCCATGTATCTCAATGGGAAGTGAGGCGCTATTCTCATTGGTTGCTGTGTGCTGGCGCCGACCAATGAGAATAGCGCCTCACTTACAGCGGTAAATTTGAAACTCAAAGTCCTCCATGTATCTCTATAGGAAGTGAGGCACGAAGCTCATTGGTCGCTGTGTGTTGGTGCCGACCAATGAGAATAGCGCCTCACTTCCCATTGAGATACATGGAGGACTTTGAGTTTCAAATTTACCGCTGTAAGTGAGGCGCTATTCTCATTGGTCGGCGCCAGCACACAGCGACCAATGAGAATAGCGCCTCACTTCCCATTGAGATAGAAGGAGTACTTTGAGTTTCAAATTTACCGCTGTAAGTGAGGCGCGAAGCTCATTGGTAGCTGTGTGCTGGCGTCGACCAATGAGCATAGCGACTCGCTTACAGCGGTAAATGTGAAACTAAAAGTCCTCTATGTATCTCAATGGGAAGTGAGGCGCTATTCTCATTGGTCGCTGTGTGCTGGCCATTGCGAGTGAGTCGCGTGGGCGCCCACGAACAAAGCCACGGACAAAGCCACGGAAGTGGCGCCGTGTGCGACGGAAGTCGCTACGGCAATTATATAATGGATGAGTGCTATACTGTGACTCTGTATGCCATCCAATTTTTTTTTACCACCTATATGCTTGGATGGGTGTTTCTCATTCAACATATAGAAGAAACTAGTGAATGCTGTGATTTTTTTCCTTTGCAGATTGTCAGTAAAAAAGTAATCACTCATATGCACTGCTCTATTGAACACAATTGTTCCCGTACAGTCGAACTACCTTTAAAGTGAGATTTAGGGTATGGGCACACAGAGTTATTTTTAGGAGTTTTTGGACCAAATACTGAATTGAAACTCTCCAAATCCTCCCCAAATCATCATTTCTAAAAAACGTCAAGTTACTGTTTAGTTTTTCCTCCAAAATGAAGCAAAAATACTTGTTGTGCACACAGCCATAGAAGACTGTTAAATTGTATATGACAAATCTTAGCAAGACTAAGGCAATTCAAATAGTTTTTTGTGGAGCTTCTGAATCTGTTATTATTTGGTAAACTCATATTTATTTATGTAGTAAATCAACTGTGCTGTTAATGTGGGGAGTTTTTAAGAGCAATTTTTCTGCTTGAAGATTTTGGAAAAAAGAGTACATTATACTTTTTTGAAGCAGAGCTTGCTGAAATTCACCCTAAACTAGGCCGTCACATTAAAAGTTTACAGGTTTTAGGTAAAACCTCTTCCAAAGCCACATCATGAAACAATTAGGAGAATACTAAACTTCCAAAAGCTCACAAAAAAGAGCATTTCTTGAAACAATTTTTGCTGGAAAAAACCTTCATATTTTATGACTAGACACCGGAGCTAGCTGTAGGGAATTTGGTAGTAGGATAGTTGCTGCTAGAAAGCCAAGGGGGAGTACCGTGTTTGACTCCACCTACTGGGTTTGTTACAAAACGATTATATTCAGATATAGGCCCATCGCTAACTTAGACCCACTATCTAATGGCTACAGTGGAAAGAGATGCACCGATTTATATTTAACCCTTTTTCAGGATGTTTATTGGATCAAAACGATAAAACAGACTGCAAAGTAAAAATGACGCATGCTAAAAGATTAAAAATAGTATTAAAATTAAGGTTAACAATACACTCAGTATGTTAGAAAAGGATTTTTGTTTTTTACCCCCGTGATATGGTTGTTGACAATTAGGGATGACTGGACTTCAGATGCTGAGAAGATTTTCTGAATCACTCGTGGCTTAAAAAAGGCAATGTGAGAGGTTTTAGTGTGAATGCTATGTTCACCTCTAAACTGTTTGTAGGGTAGGTCGTCAATATAGCGGAATCATGTTAGAGGTTTAATAGTGCAAGATGCAAAAACAATCTTGCTCTAGTTTAGCCATAAACACAGCGTACTGTGGCGACATTTTGCTTTACATGGCACTGCCCATACACTGTAGGTAATTGATGAACAGATCCACAGAGCCACAAGGATCCCAAGAAGCAGCCTCCTGGAATACAAACAGAAGGAGGACAATAACAGAGTGCCTCTTGTCATCACATACAATCCTCACACAAACATCCTATGGAAAATTGGTGCTGATCTTCAGCTCATATTCTACAATGACCACATACTGAAAGCAATATTCCCAGAACTATCACTGCTCTCCTATAGACAACCCCTCAACTTAAAGAATCTCCTTGTCAGAAGTGTCCTCACATCACTATCACAGACGGGTGCGTTCCCCTGTAACAGGAAGAAATGCAAGACTTGTACCCCCATATCACCAACAGATTCAGTCCCTATACTCAACACAAACCAGGAGTGTAAAATCATGGATTTTTTTTCATGTGCATCCTCTAATGTGGTGTACATAACACAATGTACAAGGTGCACTAAAGGAACATATATTGGTGAAACAAAACAAGAATTATAAACAAGGATGAATCTACATAGACATACAATAAAAAAGAGCTGGACATGCCTGTTGGAATACACTTCTCTAGATGTGGGCACAAAATGGCAGACTTAAATGTTCTAATATTGTAAGGTCACTTTAAAAATTATAGAGAAATAAAAATCTTGGAATTCAAACCCATAAGAATATTCCAATCTCTAAAAATGGGTCTCAATGTGACACCTAGATTCATGAGTCATTACATCGACACAGTTCACACCTCCACCAGAAGGCCTTCGGATCTGTAAAAGAACAATTCCACCTCATCTGCATCAGTAACAAAAGACCTTAATTTAATTTCCTTAGGCCATCTCTACTTAGCATTATATCACGTCCTGTTGTAATACCTATTTAAATGTGTCAGTAATTCATTTGTAATATTGTCTGATGAAGGGGCCATTGAGTCCTGAAAGCTTACAAATATAATTTTTCTGGTTAGCCAATAAAGGTATCACTCCTAGAATACTTTTCTCAAAATTTTTTGGGGACTTAAGTATTTACATTAACTTTAATTTTAATACTATTTTTAATCTTTGAGCATGCATCATTTTTAGTTTGTAGTCTGTTTTATCCTGTTTTGATCCAATAAACATCCCAAAAAAGGGTTAAATATACATCCAAGTTAGCGCTCAGGCTATATCAGAATACCTTCATATTGTAAACATGCATGAAAAACTGTACATGAGCATAGACTAAACTATGCTTTAATATATCAATGCAGCATGGTCACATTTCTGTCCAAATGCTACACTGATGCCTCTACTCTGTGCCAGTCATTACACTGGTTGTCCATTCACTAAAAAGAACACTATAAACTTATCACTCTCATCCACAAAGCTCTCCACAGTGCCACACTGCACTGCCCTTGAACTCAAACTAAAATGCTCTATATTTTGAACCTTCCACTTCCATCTCCAAGACTATTTCTTGTGTGCCAACAGTTCTGTTTAGTGCACTCCCTTCCCACACTTGGGTTAATTCTGAGTTTTCACGCTTCAAGCATACTCTAAAACATCTATTGACTGACCAATCACCTTATCTCACTAATATAATTATTTCCTATTCTCCCTTCCTAAATTTTCCTTGGAATCTCGTTTCTTTTATCATCTGTTCTCACTCCCTCCATGCACTCAGTAGCAATTTGTATTTATACTTACACAAATTCTGCTTGATGACTGGTTCAAATAAGCTCTATTTGAATAACCCAATTTAGTATAATAATGGCTGGACCACACAGTCTTGGTTGATAGTGTTGATACCCTTCAAATTGTTCCAGAAAATAAAGTATTCCTATCAGAAAATTATTGCAGTTGTATGTTTTGTCTTACTTAAGTTTATTTCCTTTGTGTGTATTAGAACAACAGAAAAAATATCAGAAAAAAAGGCACATTAGACATAATTTCACACAAAACCCCAAAATGGACCAGAAAAAATATTGGCACCCTTCCAATATTGTGGGTAAACAAGTTTGTTTCAAACATTTGATGCTCATTCAAACTCATTTGTGGCAAGTAACAGGTAAGGGCAATATGAAAATCACACTTGAAAGCAAATGAAATGTTGACAAGATTATTCAATCTTTGCATTGTGTGTCTGTCTGTGCTACACTAAGCATGGAGAACAGAAAGAGAAGAGAATTGTCTGTGGCCTTGAGATGCAAAATTGGTGAAAATCATCATCGACTTCAAGGTTACATCTCTGGTTTACAACCAATGGCACTGTAGCTAATCTCCCTGGATGTGAATGTCAGAGATAAATTGATGAAAGATTGCAATGCAGTATAATCCAGATCTTAGATAAGCAGCCACAATCAAGTTCCAAAGAAACTCAAGCTGTCCTGCAGGCTTATGGGTGTATTAGTGTGAGCGCAAACTATCCATTGACATTTTAATGACATTAAGTGCTATGGCAGAAGACTCAGGAGGGCTCCACTGCTGACACAGAGACATAAAAATACTAAACTGCAGTTTGCCAAAATGTATGTGAGTAAGCCAAAATCCTTCTCGGAGAATGTTTTTTGGACAGATGAAACCAAGATAACACTTTTTAATTAAGCACCTCATTATATTGTTTCCTGAAAACAGAATGAGGCTTACGAAGGAAATAGCACAGTACTAACTGTCAAATATGTTGGAGATTTAAAAATGTTTTGGAGAATTTTTTGCTGTCTCTGGCACTGAGTGTCTTAAAGGGACACTGTCACCAGGTTTTTGCCATCCCATCTGACAGCAGCATAATGTGGCAATGTGTCACTCACTGATCTGCTTGCTGTCACTTTGATAAAATGCTTGTTTTCTCTGCTTCATATTTAGCAGTAAATGACTATGCTGGACTATTTGATTAGTCCTGTAATGTTAATTTCCAATTGATTGAACAGTGATTTTATGGAAACTACACTGAGCAGCCCAGAAAGAGACACATCGCTGGAATCAGGGTCTCTGTCTCTACATTATGCTGCTGTCAGATGTGATGGCAAAAACCTGGTGACAGAGTCCCTTTAACTGTGTGCACGACATCATGTAATCTGAAAATTCTAGATTTTAATTAATAGATCCTTTAATTATAAATTATTAAAGGATTTTGGGTAGTGCCTCTACTAATGTGGCCAATCTCATGCCACACCCCCTACTAGCGCACTTGTGCTTGTGTAATGCCCACTTTCCACTCCTCCCTTCTGGTCTGCCAATTCTGTGTCACACACTCCCGGAAGTGACACTGCGGAAATGACATAGTGGGCGGGCGCCAGTCACGAAAGCTGATGGGGGAATCTGCACTTCATATTTAAGACATGCTTCCACAGAGCAGCCTGAGCCCCTGACAAAGCCTCCCAAGGTGACACGCGTTGGGCCGCCCACTGCACCCCACATGCCAAAGGGTTCACTATACACCCTGGCAGGATTCATCTTGGTTAATATATGTGGCATGAGTGCTTCTCTATAGGCGCTATATATACCTATAATTGCTAATTGCTAATGTTATTCTGACAGGTTATGGATTTTTCATATTGGTTAATTATTATTCATTGACTACCTTGATTCAATATTGCTACCCATATAATCCATTAACTGCTATCTTACCCTATCCCTCCTTGTAGAAGGTTGCTTTGATTACCTGGATTTATAAACCCTATTGTACAGGGCTCTAATTGTAAGATTGTCAGATTGTAAAATGACACTATTTTGCCACTCTTAACTGTATAATTGTTTAATCCTTCCTGCATCCCATTTATTGCAGGAGTGTGTGGGTTTAGTGTTGTGGTACACCGTAACCATGTTTTTAGTTGTTTTTATGTTTTCTGTGTTCAAGCCTGCCACCATGTTTTCTACTAAATAACATTTCTAAATAAGTTTTCTTTCACTGCATACACTGTGCACCCTTTATACAGTGATTCTTTCTCTCCCCTCTTGTCTCTAGATTACCACTGTGGGTTGCTGCACCTATTATACCCTTATTATAAGCAGTTGCACCCCACTTTCGTATTTTTAAATTGTTCCCTGTATTAGTGATTTGTTTGCAGTAGTGTCCTTGACAGGAAGTTATGCTAAAACTGTATGGGAAGCTGGGGGAGGATTGGAGGGGTGCAGGCATAGCTACATGGGGTATTATCTTTGATGGCTTGCAGCCTAGCATAAGGTAGAAAGGAATGTGCAGCCAGAAAGGAGCAGAGGATACTGAAAATAAAGTGATGACTGTAACAGCAGAGCTGATGCCAGGACATAGAACGTAAACATAACGGCATATGCAGAATGCAAATTGTTAGATAGGGTACTTAGATAATTTTAGGCGCATTATCCTTAATCATATAATTAACGGCAAAACTAGTAACTGAGTTAGGGTAGTGGAGAACCATTTTTATCTTCACGATCCAGCTCGAGCATTTATTTTAGTGCCCCTTGGTCCCTCGCATTATTATTGCAGGGAGATGATGGATTGTTATGACAGCTTAGGGTCTGGTTTGTATTTTTACTGTGTCATGTAGTATGGGCTGGGCATCATAAGAGACTGATTTTTACTATGTACAGCAGTATATTAATTAATATGATACTAATGATCACAGTTTCAGGTCCCCTATGGCAGCTGAAAAAAGAAGTGAAAAGTAAAAAAGAAAGTTTTTAAAAATACAAAAGAGAACCCCGCCCATAAAATATTTAACCACTTTTCCTCAGTTAAAAATATAAAAATGCATATCCTACGTCTATAAAAGTCAGTTTTATCAAAATTAAAGAAATAACAAGATCAATTAAACCATTGTGGTAATGCTGTAAAGAGGGAAAAATTGAAAACTACATTTTTCAGTGTCAGCAACACGACATAAGAATGCCAAAAGAAGTGAACATTGTATATACCCTAAAATGGTATTTTAATAAAAAAAAAAAAAAAAGACACATCAGCATATTGCAAGATAAAAAGTCTTCAAACATGCCGATTACTAAAAAAAAATAAAAGTTATGGGTCTCGGAAAATGTTATAAACAAGGAGAGTAAAATCTGTGCACCGCTTATCACAGGCTCTCATGTGCTGTTACAAATAGTGTTGAAGTTGCGCTCTCCAAGAGGTGAGCACAGTAAAGGAAGATCCGGTGGTGCTCAATCTCACAGTCCAGAAGAAACAGTCAATAGAGGTAAAGAGAGACAGATGGCACTGACTGTTCTGAGTTTTGCTTTAGTTTATTTTCATGTTCAGGTGCAGATACAGATAGGGGAGTGAGGGGAAGTGGAGACAGACAGATGACAGCTGCTGTTTCATGCTTGGTAGCGCTTCCTTATATCCTGACCCAAGCACAAAACAGCCACGGTCATCCATGTGTCTCCGCTCCCCTCCCTCCCCTACCTGTATCTGCACTTGAACATGAAAATAAACTAAAGCAAAGATTGGAAATTGTTGCCACAACAAATTTTTTTTTTTTTTTACAAAAACTTTAGAACTTTTTTGAGCTACTAAAATAATTAAAATAAAACTATACAAGTTTGATATCACTGTATACATACTGAACTGGAGGTTAATTTTATGGTACATTTAAAGCTGTAAAAGTAAAGCCCCCCAGAACAATGGAAATGCATTTTTTCCACAATTTCAATGAAATTGGAATAATTTCTGTATTTTTTTTCTGACTCTATATGGTAAAATGAACTGTTACTTGAAGCTTCTACTTAAACCCTCAAAAGCAGGCCCTCACACCCCTATGTCAACTGAAAATTACAACGGTTACTGCTAATTGGAAAAGGAGATGAAAAAATGAAATGCAAATATAAAAATTGTCTACGTCCCTAAGCAGTTAAAAATGTAAGTTGTTCTGTGCTTGGTTGCTATGGACACCAAATACAATTTTTATTTCAGGTGGTTTTAAAAAAATGAGGTTCATTGTATCTGAGGAATGATGGAAAGTAAGTGAAAATATTTTATGCAGTGTTCGACAGAAACCAACCTTTCTTATAATGGAACACATTTTAGAAGTTTCAGAAAAAGCAGTAGGTATTTCTCTAGATGGTGGGAAATCAGAGCCATATATGTACCATTTATACATATATACTGTATATATTTACAATTGTGGCCAAAAGTATTGACACCCCTGCAATTCTGTCAGATAATACTCAGTTTCTTCCTGAAAATGATTGCAATCACAAATTCTTTGGTATTATTATCTTCATTTAATTTGTCTTCAATGAAAAAACACAATAAGAATTGTCCTAAAGCCAAATTGGATATAGTTCCACACCAAACATAAAAAAGGGAGTGGACAAAAGTATTGTCACTGTTAGAAAATTCATGTGATGCTTCTCTAATTTGTGTAATTAACAGCACCTGGAACTTACCTGTGGCACCTAACAGGTATTGAGCATGAAGAAAAGAAAAAGACCAAAGAACTGTCTGAGGACTTGAGAAACCAAATAGTGAGGAAGCATGAGCAATCTCAAGGCTACAAGTCCATCTCCAAAGACCTGAATGTTCCTGTGTCTACCGTGCGCAGTGTCATCAAGAAGTTTAAAGCTCATGGCACTGTGGCTAACCTCCCTAGATGTGGACAGAAAAGAAAAATTGACGAGAGATTTCAACGCAAGATTGTGTGGATGGTGGGTAAAGAACCTCGACTAACATCCAAACAAGTTCAAGCTGCCCTGCAGTCCGAGGGTACAACAGTGTCAACCCATACTATCCGTCACCATCTAAATAAAAAGGGACTGTATGGTAGGATACCCAGGAAGACCCCACTTCTTACCCTGAGACATAAAAAAGCCAGGCTGGAGTTTGCCAAAACTTACCTGAGAAAGTCTAAAACGTTTTGGAAGAATGTTCTCTGGTCAGATGAGACAAAAGTAGAGCTTTTTGGGCAAAGGCATCAACATAGAGTTTACAGGAGAAAAAAAGAGGCATTCAAAGAAAAGAACACGGTCCCTACAGTCAAACATGGTGGAGGTTCCCTGATGTTTTGGGGTTGCTTTGCTGTCTCTGGCACTGGACTGCTTGACTGAGTGCATGGCATTATGAAGACTGAAGACTACCAACAAATTTTGAAGCATAATATGAAAATCACACTTGAAACTTGATGAAAAGGAGAGGAGTTGACTAAATCTTTGCACTTTGGGTCTGTGTGTGCCACACTAAACAGGGAGAACATAAAGAGGAAAAGAGGACTGTCTGGTGACTTAAGAAACTAAATAGTTAAAAATAATATCAAATCTCAAAGATAAAAGTCCATTTCCAGAGATCTTGATGGTCATTTGTCCAAATTGCGCAACATAGTCAAGTTTACATGACACTGTAGCCCTTGCCGAAGCTACTTAAAGGATGAGCTTAATATCCTATATGTACAATATAAAAAAAAGAGATGATAAAAAAATTATATCTTTATTATAGCAAATTCTGAAATTATCACCATTAAATTAAAAAAAATTAAAAAAATTAGCTGAGTACAATCAGAGATAGACTGGTGAAGACAAAGATCACAAGGTACAGAAATACTTGATACACTTCCAGTGGCATAACTACCGAGGTCGCAGCAGTCACAAGTGCAACCAGGCCCGGCGACTCAGGGGGCCCGGTGCCCGCCCAGTCTACGTCTAGCAAAGAAGCTGCAGCAGTCTGTCAGCAAGAGCGAGCTGCTTCTCAGACAGTTTCACTTTCTCAATTCAACTACAAGTAAAGAGTTGCTGGGCTCCGCCTCCTTCAGACGCTGTGTGTGTGTGATGTTTCTACAGTCTGCACTGATTCCCGGCCTTGCAGGAGGAGAGAGAGAAGCAAAAGTGAAGATTTATTCTGGAAAAGCAGTAGCCAGCAGGTGAGAGGGGGCCCCGGGCAGTGCCAGTGTGTGCTAGTGCCAGGCTGCCGCAAGCTACAGTGTGTGACTGGCAGCAGGTGAGGGGGCCCTGGGCAGTGCTAGTGTGTGCTAGTGTCAGGCTGCCGCAAGCTGCGGTGTGTGACTGGCAGCAGGTGAGGAGGGGCCCCAGGCAGTGCCAGTGTGGGCCAGTTCCAGGCTGGTGCAAACTACGGTGTGTGACTGGCAGCAGGTGAGGGGGGCCCCGGGCAGTGCCAGTGTGTGCCAGTGCCACGCTGCATCAAGCTATGGTGTGTGACTGGCAGCAGGTGAGGGGGGCCCTGGGTAGTGCCAGTGTGCCAGTGCCAGGCTTTCACAAGCTACGGTGTGTGACGGGCAGCAGGTGAGGGGGAGCCCCGGGCATTGCCAGTGTGTGCCAGTGCCAGGCTGCCGCCAGCTAGGGTGTGTGACTGTGTGTGTGTGACCGTGTGTGTGACTGTGTGAGTGTGTGTCTGTGTCTGTGTGTGCGTGATTGTGTGCGACTTTGTGTGTGTTTGACCGTGTTTGTGTGACCGCATGTGTGTGTGACTGTGTGTGTGAGACTGTGTGTATCTGTTTCTGTGAGTACGTGCTTGTTTGTGTGTGACTGTGTGTGACCGTATGTGTGTTTGACTGTGTGCTTGACCATGTGTGACTGTGTGTGTCTGTGTGACTATGTGTGTGTGTGACTGTGTTTGACAGTGTGTGTGTATGGGGGCTGTACAAGGGGCAGTGGGACAGGGTGTGGGAGGCTGTACAGTGGCAGTGTGTCTGTGTGTGTGGGGGGAGGGCTGTACAGAGGGCAGTGTGACTGTGTGAGTGGGGCAGGTTGTACAGGGGGCAGTGTGTCTGTGGGGAGGATGTATGCTATATGGAGGGCTATGAGGCTGCATTATTGTGTTATACTATATGAAGGGCTGTGACGCTGCATTATATGATATAAAGGGCTGTGATGCTGCATTATATTATCTGGAGGGCTGTGATGCTGCATTATATTATCTGGAGGGCTGTGATGCTACATTATATTATATGAAGGACTGTGATGCTGCATTGTATTATATAAAAGACTGTGATGCTGCATTATATTCTCTGGAAGGATTTGACGCTACATTATATTATATGAAGCGCTGCGACGCTGCATTATGTTATCAGGAGGGCTATGACGCTGCATTATATTATCTGGAGAGCTATGAGGCTGTATTATATTATCTGGAGGGCTATGATGCAGCATTATATTATATGGAGGGCTATGAGGCTGCATTATATTATCTGGAGAGCTATG
>JARQOC010000002.1:545083156-545138098 GCA_033576535.1 Allobates femoralis
CCAGCCTCACAGCCTCCTCATCCTCACAGCCTCCTCCAGCCTCACACCTCCTCCAGCCTCACAGCCTCCCATCCTCACAGCCTCATCAGCCTCACCCACCTCACAGCCTCCACAGCCTCACCCATCTCCAGCCTCACAGCCTCCTCCAGCCTCACAGCCTCCCCAGCCTCACACCCTCCCACCTCACGCCCCCCTCCAGCCTCACAGCCTCCTCCAGCCTCACAGCCTCCCCATCCTCACACCTCCAGCTCACGTTCTCAGCCTCACACCTCCCAGCCTCACAGCCTCCTCCAGCCTCACAGCCTCCCCATCCTCACTAGCCTCCTCCAGCCTCACAGCTCCCATCCTCACAGCCTCCTCACCAGCCTCACAGCTCTCCAGCCTCACAGCCTCCACCACCTCAGCTCCTCACCTCACAGCCTCCCATCTCACAGCCTCTACAGCTCACACCCTCCTCCAGCCTCACAGCCTCCCCGTCCTCACAGCCTCCTCCAGCTTCACACCCTCCTCCAGCCTCACAGCCTCCCCATCCTCACAGCTCCTCCAGCCTCACAGCCTCCTCCAGCCTCACAGCCTCCCCATCCTCACACCCTCCTCCAGCCTCACACCCTCCTCCAGCCTCACAGCCTCCCCAGCCTCACGCCTCCTCCAGCCTCACAGCCTCCCCATCCTCACAGCCTCCTCCAGCCTCACAGCCTCCCCATCCTCACAGCCTCCTCCAGCCTCACACCCTCCTCCAGCCTCACAGCCTCCTCCAGCCTCACAGCCTCCCCATCCTCACAGCCTCCTACAGCCTCACACCCTCCTCCAGCCTCACAGCCTCCCCATCCTCACAGCCTCCTCCAGCCTCACACCTCCTCCAGCCTCACAGCCTCCCCATCCTCACAGCCTCCTCAGCCTCACAGCCTCCTCCAGCCTCACAGCCTCCCCACTCACACCCTCCTCCAGCCTCACACCCTCATCCAGCCTCACAGCCTTATCCAGCCTCACAGCCTCCCCATCCTCACTGCCTCTCCGCCTCACAGTCCTCCAGCCTCACAGCCTCCCCAGCCTCACAGCCTCCTCCAGCCTCACAGCCTCCCCATCCTCACAGCCTCCTCCAGCCTCACAGCCTCCCCATCCTTACAGCCTCCTCCAGCCTCACACTCTCCTCCAGCCTCACAGCCTCTCCAGCCTCACAGCCTCCCCCAGCCTCACAGCCTCCCATCCTCACAGCCTCCTTCAGCCTCACAGCCTCCTCCAGCCTCACATCCTCCTCCAGCCTCACAGCCTCCCCATCCTCACAGCCTCCTTCAGCCTCACATCCTCCTCCAGCCTCACAGCCTCCTCCAGCCTCACCAGCCTCCTCCAGCCTCACAGCCTCCTCCAGCCTCACTGCCTCCTCCAGCCTCACACCCTCCTCCAGCCTCACTGCTCTCCTCCAGCCTCACAGCCTCCTCCAGCCTCACAGCCTCCTCCAGCCTCACAGCCTCCCCATCCTCACAGCCTCCTCCAGCCTCCCAGACTCACTCCAGCCTCACAGCCTCCCCATCCTCACAGCCTCCTACAGCCTCACAGCCTCCCCATCCTCACAGCCTCCTCCAGCCTCACATCCTCCTCCAGCCTCACAGCCTCCTCCAGCCTCACAGCCTCCCCATCCTCACAGCCTCTTCAGCCTCACAGCCTCCTCCAAGCTTCACCATCCTCACAGCCTCTTCCAGCCTCACAGCCTCCTCCAGCCTCACAGCCTCCTCCAGCCTCACAGCCTCCCATCCTCACTGCCTCCTCCAGCCTCTCACTGTCTCCTCCAGCCTCACCATCCTCCTCCAGCCTCATAGCCTCCCATCCTCACAGCTCCTCCAGCCTCACAGCCTCCTCCAGCCTCACAGCCTCCCCATCCTCACAGCCTCCTCCAGCCTCACAGCCTCCTCCAGCCTCACATCCTCCCTCAGCCTCACAGCCTCCTACAGCCTCACCATCCTCACAGCCTCCTCCAGCCTCACATCCTCCTCCAGCCTCACAGCCTCCCATCCTCACAGCCTCCTCCAGCCTACACCCTCCTCACAGCCTCACTGCCTCCTCCAGCCTCACACCCTTCTCCAGCCTCACTGCCTCCTCCAGCCTCACAGCCTCCTCCAGCCTCACAGCCTCCTCCAGCCTCACAGCCTCCTACAGCCACACAGCCTCCTCCAGCCTCCCCATCCTCACAGCCTCCTCCAGCCTCACACCCTCCTCCAGCCTCACTGCCTCCTCCAGCTCACACCCTTCTCCAGCCTCACTGCCTCCTCCATCCTCACAGCCTCCTCCAGCCTCACAGCCTCCTCCAGCCTCACAGCCTCCCCATCCTCACAGCCTCCTTCAGTCTCACAGCCTCCTCCAGCTTCACAGCCTCCTCCAGCCTCACAGCCTCCCCATCCTCACAGCCTCCTTCAGCCTCACAGCCTCCTCCAGCCTCACAGCCTCCTCCATCCTCACATCCTCCTCCAGCCTCACAGCTTCCTCCAGCCTCACAGCCTCCCCATCCTCACAGCCTCTTTCAGCCTCACAGCCTCCTCCAGCCTCACCATCCTCACAGCCTCCTCCAGCCTCACAGCCTCCTCCAGCCTCACAGCCTCCTCCATCCTCACATCCTCCTCCAGCCTCACAGCCTCCTCCAGCCTCACAGCCTCCCCATCCTCACTGCCTCCTCCAGCCTCACTGTCTCCTCCAGCCTTACATCCTCCTCCAGCCTCATAGCCTCCCCATCCTCACAGCCTCCTCCAGCCTCACAGCCTCCCCATCCTCACAGCCTCCTCCAGCCTCACAGCCTCCTCCAGCCTCACAGCCTCCCCAGCCTCACAGCCTCCTACAGCCTCACCATCCTCACAGCCTCCTCCAGCCTCACATCCTCCTCCAGCCTCACAGCCTCCCCATCCTCACAGCCTCCTCCAGCCTCTCACCCTCCTCCATCCTCAGCCGCACTACCTCACACCGCTGCCATCCTGCCAACCGTCGGCCCCGCTCCATCGCCACCGCCCTCGCGCCCTCCGCGAGGTCCATGCTGCCCGGATGCCGCCGGAGCCTTCCGCCCCTCGCCACTCTCTCACCGCTGGCTCTCAATGTCGCCATGCTGGTGGAGTAGCGGTCTACGGGCTGTGGCCGCGTGTCGGGAGCCAGGGACGTCGTCCTGTGGCCGGCAACAGCCAATGGGAGTGAGCGGACCGTGTCAGCCTGCAAAGCCTGACACGCCCCGCTCACTCCCATTGCCTGCCCCTGCAAGCGGATTGGGCGCTGTGTTGTACACACAGGACGCCCATCCCATTGCCCAGGACTTGGCGTCCTAGACCAATCGGATGACCGTCCTGTCTTTACCACACACCGCCCAATCCGCTCCTTCTGCTCAGGTCACATGTGTGACCTGAGGGCAAGAACTGATCCCTCTCTGCATCACCCAACCCGCCGCAGACGACAATGCCGTGTGACTGGGGCTGCGATCAGCCCCAGCACGCAGCCACGTCCTGCCGCCGAGCGGTGATGTCACCCCTCCAGCCGCATCTCTCCTCACCCCTCCAGCCAGACCTCTCCTCACCCCTCCATCTGGACCTCTCCTCACCACTCCAGCCTCTGTCTCCTCACCCCTCCAGCCTCTGCTCCCCTCACTCCTCCAGCCTCCCGCCACATCATACTCTGCTATCCACAGAGCCCCCTCTATACTCTGACACCCACAGAGCCGCCTGTATACTCTCCTACCCACACAGCCGCCTGTATACTCTGCTACCCACAGAGCTGCCTCTATACTCTGCTACCCACAGAGCCGCCTCTATACTCTGCTACCCACAGAGCCGCCTCTATACTCTGCTACCCACAGAGCCGCCTGTATACTCTGCTACCCACAGAGCCGCCTGTATACTCTCCTACCCACAGACCCGCCTGTATTCTCTGCTACCCACAGAGCCGTTTCTATATTCTGCTACCCACACAGCCGCCTCTATACTCTGCTACCCACACAGCCTTCTCTATACTCTGCTACCCACAGAGCCGCCTGTATAATCTGCTAACCACAAACCCGCCTGTATACTCTGCTACCCACAGAGCCGCCTGTATACTTTTCTACCCAGAGAGCCGCCTGTATAATCTGCTACCCTCAGAGCAGTCTGTATACTCTGCTACCCACAGAGCCGCCTGTATACTTTTCTACCCAGAGAGCCGCCTGTATAATCTGCTACCCTCAGAGCCGCCTGTATACTCTGCTACCCACAGAGCCGCCTCTATACTCTGCTACCCACAGACCCGCCTGTATAGTCTGCTACCCACAGAGCCCCATGTATACTCTGCTAGCCACTCACCCGCCTGTATACACACAATTCATTTCACCGCGCTCCCGATGCAATTGCATAGGGCCTTTTTACTAGTTCCAAATAAAAACCAGTTAAGGAGCATTTTGGCGTCCAACATCACTGGTGAAATAATCACAAAATTGGTCACGCACATGCATGGCTGCAAGTGCTGCCCGTGCATTAGGGATTTGGATGCTCAGCAAAGGCAAAAACGAATCAAAAGGGTCAACCTCCATGTGGTCCTGAGTGGACACATAATTATGTAGACAGACGCAGGCCTTGACCATGGTGTCTACATTGTGCGGGTGAAGTTGAACTGTGGTCAACAACACCTGCCACCTTGAAGCCAATATGCCAAACGCACACTCAACATATTGTCTTGTTAGGCTTAACCGCATGTTGAAGTTACGTGGGGCAGGTGTGAGTGTGCGGCTGGCTTATGGCTTCATTAAATTCACATGTAGTTGAAAGGCCTTATCGGCCACAACTACATGTGGGACAGTGGGAGCTGTTGTCCCTAGCAATGGGCGTGGAGGAGGTATGTTGAAGCAGCCATTATATAGTGCCCTACTCATTGCACTATCCTTAAAAACACGGCAGTCATTAGTTCTCCCATATGCCCCTATATCGACGGCAAGGAATAGTGCCTGGGAGTCTGCGATGGCCATCAAGACAATGCAATAGAAGGGCTTATAATTGTAGTACAGAGATACACTCTGTGATGGTTTCCATATTCTTATGTGCTTTCCATCCACTGCTCTCATACAGTTGAGGAAGTGGGCATTCTCCTTGAATAGTACTGCACTCTGTCGCCAGGTTTGACTGGTGGGGGAGGGCATGACAATTGGCTGCAGTGTGGACCACAGGACCTCGCAGGTTTCTGGGACAAGCGTGCTGATGGTCGACCGGCCAATCCTAAACTGGAAGTGCAAGGAGATATTTGACTCCCCTGTCGGCAAAAATCTGCAAACACCAAAAAAAAGAGGACTTAATAGGGCACAGTCACATTAAAACAGATCCTGCCTAGCCAAACCAACATATAAACACCCTGAAGTGCAACAGGCATGGAATGAGGAAGTCAAATATGTAGTTAGGGCCAATCCCAACTTGGTAACATCTAAATATGATTTACATTTGACTTACTCAACATTACTATTAAATTAAAAAAGGATCCTGGACAACAAGTTCAAAAAATCTAAATCCTCAATGTACACCCAAAAGTAAAAGTGTAAAAATGTTTAAAAAAAAACAAAAAAAACATAACAATCAAAATTGTGTCTTAAGGATCATTACAGCTACAGTATGCTGCGCTACTACAACATGAGTTTAGTAACACACCTGCACAGATAGTAATGAGTGTAGACCATTATAATTATAAGGGTACCTTTACACACAGAGATATATTGCTTGCAATTCACTGGTTGCAGTGAAATCATGGACACATTATTCCATTTGTACATGGCAACAAAATGGAACAATGTGTCCATGATTTCACTGCAACCAGTGAGTTGCAAGCAATTTATCTCTGTGTGTAAAGGTACCCTTAGAGACCTCAGAATCTAAGTGCAATTCTTGCAGGTGGCTTAACAGCATGACCTTTTCCCAAAAAAAAATTAGTAGGAGGTAAGGTCGTTAGAGTGCTTAAATATGATATTTAAGGTGAATAGAGTGGTCAGGAAGTTTACTTCAGGAGCGGGTATGATAGCCATTAGCCATGAGGAATTAGAATCAAAGTCTGTTTTAAAGACAATGAGCAATGCCAATACTGTTTGACATGATCCTTGACTTCTCACTGGATGGTGACAAGAACATCTTCTCAATGCCTATCCTTTTGGATACTCTGAAGCTTTTTATTCAGAATACAAATCTTTGTATTTTCTATAAAAATTCTAATAAAGAAAGGGTTGTAAATTGTGTAACTGTGCTCCAAGAGCAGGGTTTAGCTGTCAAACTCGTCCTCAACAACTGTGGAGCAGAGCGATAAGATAATGACTGTCAGCAAGGAAGCCTGTAACTATAAACTAAAATACATTGAACTATATTCCAGACTGTACAAAATAAAAGCTGTATTCACACTGTGTTTGGGAGTTCCACTCTACTGGACATTTTCATTTTTTTCTATCAAACTTATAAAAAATATTCTAGAAAAAAGGAAAGTAGAAACATGCTGTCTTTTACTTTTTCTGAGTTTCTTTAGCATTTTCTGAAAAAATAGGATGAAGTATCAGATATCCAAATATTATGTGAATAAAACTTAACTTACATTTAAATTATTACAATGATTACGGTAAGTTAAAGAAGTTTTTTTATTAAGAATGAAAAATACATAATCGGATATTAGACAGTGATTGATGATATCAGACGAGAATGGCTGTATTTTACCAGGATGTGACAGCTATATAAAACAATTCATAATAGACTGTGCTCAACATTAAAATGAGTAATTAGAAAATAGTACAGAAATGCAATATGAATTAAAATATTTTAACAAGAGATAATTGTTTCTAGCTTAAAAATTTACCCCTTCTCAACTGTATATACATTTTCGTTTAAAGGGTTTTCCACAAAATACTCCATACTTGTATAGTGTTAAAAATGTAGAGGGGTCTGTAGTAAAAATGAGCAAGTTGATTCCTAAAGGATTGTCCTATGAATAAAGTCCATTTTATTCAATAAATCTTGGAATAATATGTTCCATATTTGTAGATCGAAAGATAATAAAAGGGCACTCTAATGCACTGCCGAAAGCATCAGAAGGACATCAGGAGGTATATTAACGATTGATTTATTTGTCAACATGTTTCTACATTTTTGATGTCCTTCTGATAATTTTGGCAGCTGACTTGAGTACCCTTTTCCTATCCTTGGATCTACTGAACGCACATGAGTATGCAGCAGCCGCTAAATGCGATCTTAGTGGTTTGGGCTTTCACAACAACACAAGGTAAGCGGTATTATTATTATTATTTATATAGCGCCATTGGATTTCATGGTGCTTTACATTTGGAAAGGGAAGATGAGGACAAGTACAATATACAGTACAGACCAAAAGTTTGTATCATGTGAGTAGCCAGCTTAAATCTTCTGGTGTGCTAACCTTTTGCTGTTGAGTGCCATCATACTGATCCTCATGGTGTCTTACATTACCCTACCTCATCAAGCTTGCATAAAGTGCACAATAATGTTTCCTTCCTGGTCTGCCATCACACCTAGCCACAGCGTCCTGTGTTCCATACTCAATGTTGTGTGTTTTCTTCCTGGCCAAACGGCCAAATCATACTTTCATGTATGTCATTTGTTTGCTCAGCAGGGGTTAAACGCGTCATCCAAACTAAATGTATGTAATAATGTTGTTCACCAATTTTTTTCTGGTTTTTGGGTATATATGGGCCCCCACGTGACACACACCACCCATGGTGTATAATTCAGAAATGTTTGTTTTTGGCTCTGATTGTGTTATTACCTTCCATTGAAGCAGTTAATGCTAGCATGTACACAGGTTTGCAGCATCTCCTTCTCAATTACATATCTGCGTGTGCCTTAGCATGTGAAGTGTCACTAGTTGAGCAGATTTGTTTGGCTCTGACTCCACTATTGCAGGCTACATCTGCCTATTGCGTAATGTCATTTTTGAACGTTTACTTATTGTCATGTTTGCGGTTGATGTTTATTATATGTGGGCACCATCACTGATTATATGTTTGTATTTGTGCTTTGCAGATTTCTTGGAACAGGGGAATCCTTTACTTCCCTGCATTACCAGTATTGCATTGGGTTGTCCACAGTGTCTGGCATAATAAAGGAAACATGCTGGGCGCTCTGGGAGGAACTCCACACCGAGGTAATCCCACATCCCACAACCCAGCATAGGCTCTCTATCTCGGAAAAATTTCTACAGATATGCCAATTCCCAAATTGCCTTTGCGCCTGGACGGGAAGCATATCCGCATCATCAAGCCAGCAAAGAGGCTCTGGGTTCTTTAATTATTAAAAACTAGATGGTGGCCCGATTCTAACGCATCGGGTATTCTAGAATATGTATGTAGTTAACATACTGTGACTGACAGAACTTGTTCAGTCAATGTGAGTGAGCTACATATATATATATATATATATATATACATACTCGTCTATATATATACATATATATATATAGATATATATATACAGTTGTGGTCAAAAGTATTGACACCCCTGCAATTTTGTCAGATAATGCTCAGTTTCTTCCTGAAAATGATTGCAATCACAAATTCTTTGGTGCTATTATCTTCATTTAGAGTATGTGCTCACAGGACATTTTTTGAGCAGTCCTGAGCGCAGGAAAACCTGAGGATCCTAGAGTTCTTGACAGGAGAAATGCTATGATCTTGTCTGCGTTTTGTGCGCGTTTTTGCACGTTTTTACTGCGTTTTTTGTGTGTTTTTCTCTCAAACCATTTTCTACTGCTTTTTGAAGTGTGTTTTGGGTCATTGTCCTGCTGGAAGACCCATGACCTCTGAGGGAGACCCAGCTTTCTCACACTGGGCCCTACATTATGCTGCAAAATTTGTTGGTAGTCTTCAGACTTGATAATGCCATGCACACGGTCAAGCAGTCCAGTGCCAGAGGCAGCAAAGCAACCCCAAAACATCAGGGAACCTCCGCCCTGTTTGACTGTAGGTACCGTGTTCTTTTCTTTGAATGCCTCTTTTTTTTACTCCTGTAAATTCTATGTTAATGCCTTTGCCCAAAAAGCTCTACTTTTGTCTCATCTGACCAGAGAACATTCTTCCAAAACATTTTAGGCTTTCTCAGGTAAGTTTTGGCAAACTCCAGCCTGGCTTTTTTATGTCTTGGAGTAAGAAGTGGGGTCTTCCTGGGTCTCCTACCATACAGTCCCTTTTCATTCAGACGCCGATGGATAATACGGGTTGACACTGTTGTACCCTCGGACTGCAGGGCGGCTTGAACTTATTTGGATGTTAGTCGAAGTTCTTTATCAACCATCCGCACAATCTTGCGTTGAAATTTCTTGTCAATTTTTCTTTTCTGTCCACATCTAGGGAGGTTAGCCACAGTGCCATGGGCTTTAAACGTCTTGATGACACTGCGCACGGTAGACACAGGAACATTCAGGGCTTTGGAGATGGACTTGTAGCCTTGAGATTGCTCATGCTTCCTCACAATTTGGTTTCTCAAGTCCTCAGACAGTTCTTGGGTCTTCTTTCTTTTCTCCATGCTCAATGTGGTACACACAAGGACACAGGACAGAGGTTGAGTCAACTTTAATCCATGTCAACTGGCTGCAAGTGTGGTTTAGTTATTGCCAACACCTGTTAGGTGCCACAGGTAAGTTACAAGTGCTGTTATTTACACAAATTAGAGAAGCATCACATGATTTTTCTTTTTGCTTGACCGTGTGCATGGCATTATGAGGTCTGAAGACTACCAACAAATTTTGCAGCATAATGTAGGGCCCAGTGTGAGAAAGCTGGGTCTCCCTCAGAGGTCATGGGTCTTCCAGCAGGACAATGACCCAAAACACACTTCAAAAAGCACTAGAAAATGGTTTAAGAGAAAGCACTGGAGACTTCTAAGGTGGCCAGCAATGAGTCCAGACCTGAATCCCATAGAACACCTGTGGAGAGATCTAAAAATGGCAGTTTGGAGAAGACACCCTTCAAATATCAGGGACCTGGAGCAGTTTGCCAAAGAAGAATGGTCTAAAATTCCAGCAGAGCATTGTAAGAAACTCATTGATGTTTACCGGAAGCGGTTGATCGCAGTTATTTTGGCTAAAGGTTGTGCAACCAAGTATTAGGCTGAGGGTGCCAATACTTTTGTCCGGCCCATTTTTGGAGTTTTGTGTGAAATGATCAATGTCTTGCTTTTTGCTTCATTCTCTTTTGTGTTTTTTCAATGAAGACAAATTAAATGAAGATAATAATACCAAAGAATTTGTGATTGCAATCATTTTCAGGAAGAAACTGAGTATTATCTGACAGAATTGCAGGGTGTCAATACTTTTGGCCATGACTGTAGGTGTATGTAACAGAGCAATATGTGTACAAGGTGTATGGAGCAGAGCCGAATGTGCACAAAGTGTATGCAGCAGAGCCGAGTGTGTATGAGGTGTACAGAGCAGAGCTGTGTGTATGAGGTATACAGAGCGGAGCTGTGTTTACAAATTCTTCCAGATTCTTGGACGAAGTGCCTCAGTGTCAGCGCTGCTGCTCCGAGACCAAAGAAACACAGACACAGGAATGTCTGGATCAGCTGAAGCCTTTATTTTCCGACACGTTTTGGAGCCTCCTACCGAGCTCCTTCCTCAGGAAAAATTGCAGATTTACAAAGTGTACGGAGCAGAGTCGAGTGTGTACGAGATGTACGGAGCGGAGCTGAGTGTGTACGTGGCATATGGAGCGGAGCTGAGTGTGTACGAGGTGTACGAAGCAGAGCTGAGTGTGTACGAGGTGTACAGAGTGCAGCAGTATGTATGAGGTTTACGGAGCAGAGCCGCATGTGTACAAGGTGTACAGAGAGGAACCGTGTGTGTGCGAGGTGTATGGAGCGGAGCTGAGTGTGTACGGGGCATACGGAGTGGAGCCGAGTGTGTATGAGGTGTATGAAGGAGGTATACGGAGCAGAACCGCATGTGTATAGAGAGGAGCCGTGTGTGTGCGAGGTGTACAGAGCGGAGCTGAGTGTGTACGGGGCATACGGAGTGGAACCGAGTGTGTATGAGGTGTATGAAGGAGGTATACGGAGCAGAACCGCATGTGTATGAGGATACGCACATGTGTATGTGCATACAGAGTGGAGCCGAGTGTGTATGAGGTGTATGAAGGAGGTATATGGAGCAGAGCCGCATGTGTATGAGGTGTACAGAGAAGAGCCGTGTGTGTACGAGGTGTGCGGTGCGGAACTGTGTGTGTACGAGGTGTACGGGGTGAAGTCATGTGTGTACGGGGTGTACAAAGCGGAGCCATATGTGTACAAGGTGTATGGAGCAGAGCTGAGTGTGTACAAGGTATATGGAGCAGAGCTGAGTGTGTACAAGGTGTACGGAGCAGAGCCGAGAGCGTACGATGTGTACGGGTTATACGGAGCGGAGCCGAATGTGTATGAGGTGTACAGAACGGAGCCAAGTCTGTACGAGGTGTACGGAGCAGAGCTGTGTGTGTATGAAGTGTATGGAGCAGAGCAGTATGTACGAGGTGTACAGAGCAGAGCCGAGTGTGTACGAGGTGTATGGAGCAGAGCTGAGTGTGTACTAAGTGTACGGAGCGCAGCCATGTGTGTATGGGGCATGCGGAGTTGCATGCGTACAAGATGTGTGTACCAGTGGTAGCCTCCCGCAGATGCCACTCCCACTTTTATAGTCCCAGCCACCTCTGCCAGCAGCATTCTTCTCCCGAGTCCCAGCCACCGCTATCCACCCTCTGCAGCTCAGCACAGCGGGGCACGATGATGTCATCATCACTGAGCTGAGACGTGCAGAGCGGCACAGCAGATGCTGAGGAGACTGGAGCAGCGAGAAGAGAGGTGACTATTTACTTTTTTTTTAATCAGTGAGTACACTGAAGGGAAAGTATGTAATATGCAATATAATATAGGAAGACAATGCAATATAATATAGGAAGACAAGGGGAGCAATATATATATATATGGAGGACTATTGATGCCCATTATACTATACGGAGGGACTATGGGGGTGCATTATACAATAAAGAAGGCTATAAGGGAGCATTATCCTATATGGAGGACTATGTGGGTGCATTATGCTATATGGAGGACTATGGGGGTGCATTATACAATATGGAGGACTATGGGGGTGCATTATACAATATGGAGGACTGTGGGGGTGCATTATACAATAAAGAAGGCTATAAGGGAGCATTATCCTATATGGAGGACTATGGGGGTGCATTATGCTATATGGACTACTATGTGGTGCATTATACTATATGGAAGACTATGGATTGGCTATACTATATGGAGGACTATGGGGTGCAATATATGATATAGGCTAGGGTCACATCTACGTTTTTATTTTTAAAACCTGAAAGCTTGAAAGCTCAAAACCGGATCTAGAAACGCTTCTCAGAGGAGCCAATGCTAAACACCGGATTGCTTCACAAGCAATCCGGTGTCCGTCTCCGGCTCTGTAGCCTGCGTTAAAAATCATGCAGGCTGCAGTTTTCAAAGTGGTTTAAGCATCCGCTCTCCAGTAACCGGATTGCTCAGGATGTGTAATCCTGAGCAATCCGGCTACTGGATAGTTTGCTTATCCCTGCTGCTGCAGGGATGAGCAAACTGTTCTATGTATTGTAAATCTCTAAATTTAATAAATAAATGATTTGTGACGTATGACGCGAAGTTAGCCCCACCCCTTTCATTACACGGCCTCCCTCTCAACACAGAAGCAAGGCCAGAGGGGGCGGGCATAATTAATTAGCGGGCGAAGGCAGAAGCACACATCCCCGCCTATGGCTTCAAACTGAAGCTGCCTGCAACAGGACGTAACTATGAGCTCAATTCTCTACTTTAATACTTAGTTTTTGTCACAAAAAGGGAGAGCTAGAAAAGAGGGGTGCAGGGACCCCTCTATAGAGATACGGGGGGGGGGAGTTTGGAGGTCATGCACGGAGCTATGAGGAGCCCGTCGCATTTGGACATTGCAGGATAAGCCCACCTGAGTGGGCGTACGGTCTCTAGGGGGACTAAGCCCCCCCTAGAGACATCGAGCAATCATTTATTTATTAAATCTATCATTTTAATAGACAGAGAACAGTTTGCTCATCCCTGAGCAAACTATCCGGTTACTGGAGTGCAGTATTCTGCACACATTTTTCCAAACAAATGTGTGTAAAGGCAATTGCGTTCACCGCATCCGGATCTGGATGCGGTGAACGCAATTTTTTTTTTAAGTGTGACCCTAGCCATAGAGGACTATGGGGACCCATTATACTATATGGAGGACTATGGTAGTGCATTATAATATATGGAGCGTTATAGGGTGCATTATACTATATGGAGAATTATGAATGATGTATTATAATATATGGAGTCAATTATACTATATGGAAGCCATTATAATATATTGAGGGCATTGGGAGGGGCATGTTAATACTTGGAGGGGTGTGAGGAGCCTTTACACTTTATGAAGGGCTGCTTGAGAGTTGTGTTTGGGAGCCATTATACAGCATGAAGAGGTGTAGGGACCATATATTATATGGAGGGCTGTATGGGGGTCACAGTTGGAGATCATACTGTGCCAGTGTAGTTGAGGGGCTTACAGTAGGGTTATCATACTGTGCGTATGGAGGAATTCACTGTGGGGCATCATATAGTGTTTGCGGGTCACTTTTGTTGCCATCACACTTTATGGCTGTAACGAGAGGGGAATCAAGGGGCTTCAATAGGTGGAAAAATGTAAAGGGGCACAAAATAGAGACTGATCATGTATGGAGCTGTATGGAGAGGGGGCAGCATGTGGGACAGTATGTCGAGTTTGGGGAGTTTGATGAGGAAGAACAATATAAACTGTGGGCAGTATAGGAGGATACAGTGTAGAGGATAGTGTGACCACAGAGCCCAGTATGAATAGCAGAGGGCAGTGTGATGAGGGGGCATTGTGGAGGGCAAGCGCCAGAAGAGGGACAGTGTATAAATCATATTTTGTGTAGGGAACAGTGAGGAGGAGCAATTATTTATTCCGAGGCACAGTGTAGGGCAGATATTTTTACTCATGAAAATGTGGATCATTCTGCTATTTTTAAGGGAATTGTGCTAGGATGTGCTCCAGAAAACTGGAGAAGATGGAAATCTGCAGAGGCAAGCTGTCAATGTGAAAAGTCATCATGGTCTCTGGACAGGATGAAGAAAAGAAAAAGACGACTCCGATCAGAGACAACATCATCTATAAGGTACGCAGATGTAAATGATTATTTGTGATAATGACTTTTTCTCATTATTGCTGTGGTTCCTGTAAGCTTTTATTGACAGCTGGTAACAACAACTCTCAGTATGTCTTAACCATTGCTAATGATATAGTAGGAGTTGTAGGTTCGTACAGTACAAATGTGTATGAGTCTGACCTGACGTTAATATTGTGTACTGATGGTGGTTCTGATATTGAATTTTGATACTGATGAGGGTTGTGATTTCTGTAATGCTGGGGGTTCTATTTATGTATTTCTGTACCTCTAGTGGGTCTGGTTATGTATTTCTGTTCTGATGAAGGTTTTGACATAGTGTTTCTGTACCTCTGGTGGGTCTGGTTATGTATTTCTGTACTGATGAAGGCTTTGACATATGTGTTTGACATAGTTAACTCTGGTAGGTCTGGTGATATATTTCTGTACTGATGAGGGTTTTGACTTTGTATTTCTGTACTGATAGGGGTTATATGGATGTATTTCTGTACCTCTGGTGGGTCTCATGATGTATTTCTGCTCTGATGGGGGTTATATGGATGTATTTCAGTACCTCTAGTGGGTCTGATGATGTACACATCTAACAATCCATAACTTGTAAGCTTTCTTGATACATGGCTATGTTAATAAAGTGTTGTGCATTCTAAAAAGTTAAGGGTTCTATGTATATATTTGTTAGAAGCATTAAAGGGGTTGTCCCAAGCTTGTGATGAGTCTGCAGTCACTCTATGTGTCTCTATGTGACTGCAGACTTCTGAATTCTCACAAAGCGCACACTGGATGCTGTCAGGATTGTCTGGTGACGGCGGTGAGAGTGGAAGGTCACGTAATCATAGGTATGTAATTTACATACATGCAGTCACTAGACATGTAAGGCTTCAATCAATGAAAATTAATTGAGTGAGGCTGGACAAGTCCAGTCAGAATGTGGCCAGAAGTACATAAATCGCATACTTGTGCTCACATGACCGTCCAATCTTACCATTGACATGGGAGAATCCTGAAAGTGTGCAGTGCACGCGCCATGAGAATTAGGAGGCCTGCAGTCAACTAGACTTTCATCTCAAACCTGGACAAGCCCTTTAATTATAACATTAAACACCTTAGCCCACTTCTAACAACATGTAATATACTCACTGCCAGAAACAGCTTTTGCTGGTTCCAGTAGTCACTGTACCTATAAGTGTAAAAATCGCATACGGATGATTGGTCACATGATGTCTCCTGAGACCACTGGGGGGATCGCCAAACTGCACTCTTGCCCCGGGTTCTAGAAAACCTAGATACACCTCTGACTAACTGATTATTTATGGATTTTGGCTGTTTGATTTACTATTACTAACTAAATCAACATTTTTCAGACATCTTTTGGATTAGTCACTGGTTATTTTCTGCATCCATTTGTTACTTTCCTATGTAGATAATTTATGATTACCTAAAATACCAAATCCTAAAGGAAAAGAACTTACAGCAGCTCTTTATTCTATACAAAGTAAAAATGTGTATTTATAAGTATTTGGAATTTGGATACATCTGTACCCCTGGCTTACCTACAGGTAATTTGAGCTCACAATGACTAGAAAAGTATTTTTAACCTTTGAAATTTTCCACATTTCTTTCACATTAAACCACCAAACTTTTTAAAAACTATTATTATTATTAAATTTCACATGAAAAGTAGCTAACAGAGTTAAAAAGATGTTTACTTTCTTTTTGTTAAGTATCAAAACACTAAACTGAACTGTTATAACTCAACTTTTTATCAGAATCTCCTCTTTTTGTCCCCCCTTCTCCCTCCCTGCATGCATCATTAACCAAATATAATTCTCGTTAGATTGGCATGTGTCATCCAGTACATTGTAACAGGTACCAGTTCTTTTTTCCGAATTGCAGTTTAACCCCTTGCCGACATAGGACATTGTACAATGTCCTGTTTTTCTGCTCGTTCCCGACACAGGACGTTGTACAACGTCCTGGCATATTTGAGTTGCTGCAGCTCCTGTGAGTGGGGTCACTCAGGTGTCACAGTAGCTGCTGCTCTGTGACAGCCTGTAGTTGACCCCACAGGGGGTGGATTAACCCCCCCATGCCCAGGACCCCTCCGATCGGCAGTGTAAAAGTGAAACTGCCGATCGGAGCGAATCATAGGGATTCACCCCTCCAGATCTGATTGGAGCTTTCCAATAAGATCTGGAGGGGCGGATCAACAAGTGTCCTCCCCCTCCTCATCCCCCTCTAGCTCCATGATTTTACAGAGGTCCCCCCCGTACCCTCCAACTTCCCACCCCCTCTATTATTATGTATCTGCCGATGAGCTGCACCTGCGGGCACGCCCTCCGGTCAGACTACATGGTCCCCTCCTGCAGTGCCCCCTGAGGCAGCCCCCACCTCTGGGCCCTGTGTCCTGGCCCAAGCCTCATCTCTTCCAGCGGGCTGCACACGCCAGTGTACCCACCGCTGCGCCCGCCCTGTGCCCGCTGCTGCGCCTCCTCTGCCCCGGTTGATAGGCCCCGCCTTCTCTTCCGGCCTCCTCCTGCTCATCGATGGATCGAGAGGGAGGTAAGTATGTATGTATGTAAGTATGAATGAATTGATGAATGGATGGATGATGAATGGATGGATGATGGATGGATGATGGATGGATGGGTGAATGGATAGATGGATAGGGGGTGCATGCGTAGAAGTGAGCGTACATGAGCGTGCGTGGATGTGAGTGTGCGTAGACGTGTGCATACATAGACGTGTGCATGTGTGGACGCATGTGTGGACGCATGCGTGGACGTGTGCGTGCGTAGACGTGTGTGTGCATAGACGTGTGTGTGCACAGATGTGTGCGTGGATGTGTGCATGGATGGATGTTTGCGTGGATGTGTGCTTGGATGTGTGTGTGGATGTGCATGGATGCGAATGTGCATGGTAGATGTCCGCGTGCGTGCGTGGATGTCAGCGTGCGTGCGTGGATGTAAGCGTGCGTAAATGTCAGCGTGCGTGCATGGATGTGTGCATGCATGGATGTCAGCGTGCGTGGATGTGTGCGTACGTGGATGTCAGCGTGCGTGCGTGGATGTCAGCATGCGTGAATGTCAGCATGCGTGGATGTCAGCGTGCGTGAATGTCAACGTGCATGCGTGGATGTCAGCGTGCGTGGATGTCAGCGTGCGTGGATGTCAGCGTGCATGGATGTCAGCATGCGTGGATGTGCATGCGTGGATGTGCGTGCATGGATGTGTGTGCGTGGATGTGTGCGTGCGTGGATGTGTGTGTGGATGTGCGTGGATGTGGGTGTGCGTGCGTGGATGTTAGCGTGCTTCTGTGGACGTGTGCGTGTGTAGACGTGTGCATGCATAGACGTGTGTGCATAGACGTGTGCATGCGTGGACGTTTGCATGGATAGATGTGTGCGTGAACGTGTGCGTAGATGTGCGTGCGTGGATGTCAGTGTGCGTGTGTGGATGTGTGCATGCATGGATGTCAGCGTGCGTGCGTGAATGTCAGCGTGTGTGGATGTGCATGCCTGGATGTTCGTGCATGGATGTGCGTGCGTGGATGTGTGCGTGCGTGGATGTGTGTGTGGATGTGAGTGGATGCAGATGTGCGTGCATGGATGTCAGCGTGCGTGCGTGGATGGATGTGTGCGTGGATGTGCGTGTGTGGATGTGTATGTGCATGCATGGATGTGCGTGCGTGGTTGTGTGCATGCGTGGATGATGGGTGCATAGGTGGATGGATGGGTGCAACAAAGGATCAAGTGTCCTCTTGTTGTAGTCTCTGGGATCATAGTCATGGTGCACTGTATGACAGATCATTGTCATAGAGTGCACCATAACTCTGACCCCAGAGACTGTAGGAATTTCTTCTGAGTACACCGATACTTCATATGTAGTCATAAACCACTGTTTAGGCACACGGCAGGGCTCAGAAGAGAAGGAGCGCCATTTGACTTTTTGAATGGAAAATTAGCTCCAAATGCAAATTGTGTCAATCCATTTTAGCCTGTTGCCCATGTGAAAATGAAAGAATTGAGGCTAAAAGAACATTTTTGTTGGAAAAATTAAAATTACCATTTTTTCATTTTTTCCTTCCATTTTGCTTTAGTTCCCGTGAAGCACCTGAAGGGTTTATAATCTTCTTGAATGTAGTTTTGAGTAGCTTGACGGGTGCAGTTTTTGGAATGGTGTCACTTTTGGGTGTTTTCTGTCATGTACGCCCCCTCAAAGGGACTTCAAATGTGATGTGGTCACTAAAAAAAATGGTTTTGCAAATTTTGCTGGAAAAATGAAAAATTGCTGATGAATTTTGAACCCTTATAACTTCCGAACAAAAATTTTTTTTTTTCAAAAATTGTGCTGATGTAAAGTAGACATGAGGGAAATGTTATTTATTAACTATTTTGTGTCACATAACTCTCTGGTTTAGCAGAATAATAATTCATAATTTGAAAATTGCACAATTTTCAAAGTTTTTGCCAAATTTTTGAATTTTTCACAAATAAACGCAAAAATTATCGACCTAAATTTCACACTAACATGAAGCCCAATATGTCACGAAAAAACAATCTCAGAATCACTATGATCCGTTGAAACGTTACAGAGATATTACCTCATAAAGGGACACTGGTCAGAATTGACAAAAATGGCCTGGTCATTAGGGTCAAAATGGGCCCGGGGGTGAAGGGGTTAAAGGTACCGTCACATGCGGCAATTTTGCTAGCAATTTCACATGCAATTTGCTGGTTGCAGTGAATTCATGGAAACATTGTTCTATTTGTACACAGTAACAAAATAGAACAATGTGTCCATGATTTCACTGCAACCAGCAAATTGCCAGTGAAATTGATAGCAAAATTTCCATGTGTGACGATACCTTTAGTCTGTTCTTAGTGACGTAGATGTTCCCTGAGGAAGGAGCTTGGATAGAGGCTCTGAAACGCGCATTGCACTCGGACTAATGATAAAGAATCTGACAGGTCAGATTGTTGCGTTTTTCCTCCACTGAACTCACATTGGGAGTCAAATGCGAGTCCAACTGCAGCATGCTGCGATCGTCGAAGGGTATGTGCACACTGGCCGGGTTATGGCCGTTTTATCAGCGGAAACCGCCGGTCGGTTTTCATTAGTTTTATGTAAATTTATGTTAATCCAAACCGACGTTTGGATTAACATTAAAACCAATGAAAACCGACGCCCGCTGTGCACACACCGGCGGTTTACACAGGCTCATCTGTTGCTAAACCGCAGGTTTCCCAGCGGTTTAGCAAAGAATGAGCATGTTCTATAAACCGCCGGTTCTTCAGCGGCTGCAAGCAGAATCATGTGCTGCTTCCAGCCGCTGTAGAACCGCCGGCGAGAACACGCTGTGCAACCGCCCGGCTCCCGGCCGTCACCCGCCCGGCTCCCGGCGCATATACCCGCCAGGAAGCCGGTGGACGGCTCCGGAGCTTCCTGGCGGGTCCGCCCAGCTGCCGCCGACAAACCCGCCAGTAAGTGTGCACTTAGCCTAAGGGTTTCTTTACACGCGGCAACTTTTCTAGGAATTTCACAGGCAACTTACTGGTTGCAGTGAAATCATGAACACATTGTTCTATCTTGTTGCTGTTTACAAATGGAACAATGTCGCCATGATTTCACTGCAACCAGTAAGTTGCCAGCGAAATTCCTAGAAAAGTTGGCGCGTGTAAAGGTACCTTAAGAGTTTCATGTGCGAGAGGCCAATGAAAGTCAATGGGTGCGAGAAGAAAATCGCACCCATACAGCACATTGTGTGAGTTTGTAGCATGGGTTTTCCCATGCTGTAAGAGTTAGAATAGAAAGAAAGATAGATAGATAGATAGATAGATAGATAGATAGATAGATAGATAACTAGAAAAAAGTTCTCTGCAGCACTCAGCTACTACCAATGATGTACAAATGCTAACAAGCTATATATATTTGAGAAAAAAGTTTAAAAACTTACGTTTTTTTAAAAAAACTCAAAATCTTATTTTTTTATTTCTGAAGTTATTGGTACACACATTGGCCAATGTATGTTTGCTCATCAACTGCGACAAAGTGACTTCAGGTCTGATGAGTCCTAACGCTGATATCCCTATTCTCCTTGTCCACCCCCCACTTCTCAGTGGGCAGACTCCATCTCGACCCTAGATCACCTGTAGGTGATGAGGGTGCACATTGCAGCATGGAGCCAGCAACTCCATATGATACAAAAAAAGGAAAAAAAACTGCACAGCACTCACAGACTAAATGTGAACTGGTGCCAGCAGGGACACTGGGTCAAATAACTAGAAAAAAGTTCTCAGAAGTGGGGGGGTGGACAAGGAGGATAGGGATATCAGCATTAGGACTCATCAGACCTGAAGTCACTTTGTCCTAGCGTCCCTGCTGGCACCAGTTCACATTTTGTCTGTGAGTGCTGTGCAGTTTTTTTTCTGTTAGATAGATAGACTGTTAGATAGATAGATAGATTGATTCCAGGGCCACCTATTAAGCTAATTGTATATTCACTGCACTGTCAGACAAATAGCCAATCACAGAAGCTCACACTCTGTGAGTGGCTCTGTGATTGGTTGTTGTAGTGTTGTAGTCAGACTGAATTTCCTCAATCTGGATGTTGATTATGCTTGGTTGCCATACACATTAGTGAATGGAAACCAAACTGGCATTATAGGTTGTTAAATAAATAAATATTTAAAAAAAAAACATGTGGGACTTTGCAGCATTTTTATGTCCAGCCCAATGAAAGCAGACAGTTGCAAGCTGCCACCCTCAGCTGCCTAATTTTCACTTGGTGGCAAAAAAAGTGTGAGTATTCTCAGCAGGGTGAGGGCCCATTGTTTCAGGGCCCCCCATGCTAAAGAATAGCAGCCCATAGCTGCCCCTGAAAAGAAGCACCATTTCCAGGCACCTTACCAGGCTTCTCCAGCGGCCCTGGTGGCAGGTAGCATGCTGGGTAATAAGGAGTTAATACCAGCTTTTTTTTTACCAGCTGGTATTAAGGCCGAGATTCTTAATGTTAGGCCTAGTTAGACCCGGCCATTAAGAATCTTATATATAATTGCCTTGTGGCAACTTCCATCCAGTTGTACCGCTTTGTCACATCTAGCGGAATCCACAGGGCAATTATACACCCAAGTAGGGTGCAACAATATGGTGTCCACTGGCGGCAGTGCTGCCACACACTGCCACCAGTGGAACCCCCACAACCGCCACCACAGCTTCTGCCTCACCCCCTCCATTCTCACCCCTGCCTGCCAAGTCTGCTTATACTGCGCACTGGCGTCACTCCGGATATGACGCACTAGCGTTGCTCCGGATATGACGCATACACAATCACAGACACAGTAGTTGACAGGAAGTTGCAGGTAATTGTTAACATGTGGGCACAGCATATAATTGGGAGGGTGGTGGCACCATTGAGCTTATCCCCTTGAGAATGCTGGTGCTACCAGGCTATACCGGCGAAACGCAGCGTCGGGGCTCTATTCCTGGGTGACCACCTGACTAAACTGATGATTTAGATCGACTACCATGATGAATATGGGTATGCATGACTTGTGACTTACAGTGTACGTGGAGGGTTACTGCTGCTAATTGCACTCTGCACTTTATATGAATTGCTTCTCTTACATAGATCAATACTGTAATGCACAAGCACTTAACTGTGGAGTATTCATGTTATGAACTTCAGGGTGCAATATCTTATAAGTTCATGTTTACACTGTGAATCTGTTAATGCTTGTAATATACCCATTGAATGGTCCTTTTTACAATCTGACCTGTCATTGTGGTCACCACTGTAATCTTTTTATACCTTCTATCACATATTACCACATGTCTGTTTGTAAAATAAATTAATACATTTTTGCATGACACTCCTTGTTCTCCGGTTTATTGTTATACTGATGCCGGCTGAAGACTCCAGGAATACACTCTGCTTGGAGCGGGTGATGTCACAGCCTGTGTGATGTCACAACAGCCAGCCCTCTCACATGACCTGCTCCAGGCAGAGTGTATTCCTGGAGTCTTCAGCCTGCATCAGTATAAGCAGACTTAGCAGGCAGGGGTGAGAACGGAGAGGGGGAAGGGGGGAAGATGGAGCGTGGGGGGAGAGGCAGAGGCAGAGACACAGGGGGACAGGCAGAGGGGACACAGAGACACAGGGTAACACAGGCACAGGGGAACACAGAGGTACAGGGGGACACAGGCACAGAGGACACAGAGACACAGCGAACACAGGCACATGGAGGCACAGGGGGACACAGGCACTGGGGACACAGAGACACAGGGGGACACAGGCACATGGAAGCACAGGGAGACACAGGCACAAGGGGACACAGAGACACAGGGGGACACTGGCACAGGGGACACAGAGACATAGGGGACACAGGCACATGGAGGCACAGGGGGACACAGAGGCACAGGGGGACACAGGCACAGGGGGACACAGAGGTCCAGGGGGACACAGGCACAGGGGGACACAGAGGTACAGGGGGACACAGGCACAGGGGACACAGACACATGGAGGCACAGGGGGACACAGGCACAAGCCGACACAGAGACACTGGAGACACAGGCACATGGGGATACAGAAACAGGGACACAGGCACAGGGGGACACAAACACAGGGGGACACAGGCACAGGGGACACAAACACAGGAGGACACAGGAACAGGGGGACAGGCAGAGACTCAGGGGGACACGGGCACAGGGGGCAAGGCAGAGTTACAGGGGGACACAGGGAGAGTGGAGAGGCACAGGGGGAGAGGAGAGGCAAAGGAGGCCACAACCAGGGGGACAGGAAGAGGCACAGGGGGACAGGCAGAGGCACAGGGGGAGAGGAGAGGCACAGGGGGACACAGACAGGGGGAGAGGAAAGGCACAGGGGCACAGGCAGAGCCACAGGGGACACAGACACAGGGGGAGAAGAGAGGCACATGGGGACAGGCAGTGGCACAGGGGGACACAGACAAAGGGGGACAGGCAAAGGCAGAAGGGGATACAGACACAGGGGGAGATGAGAGGTACCTGGGGACAGGCATAGGCACAGGGGGACACAGACACAGGGGGACAGGCAGAGGCACAGGGGGACACAGACACAGGAGGACAGGCAGACACATACGCTGCACACGGGAGAGACCGCACACGGGGGATGACAGCGCACACAGGAGAGACAGAGACAGCACACACGCGAGAGACAGACAGCGCACACACGAGACACACAGTCGGCACACACAGGGGAGATGGAGACGGCGCACATGGGGGAGACGGCGCACATGGGGAGTATGGCACAGACTGGAGAAAAAGGCACAAGGGAGAGACGGCACACAGAGAAGACAAGGGGAGACAGGCACAGAGATGAGAGAAAGCGCACAGACACCACCCTCCCAATACGATAGCATCAGCCCACATCTAGTCTCCAATAAAGAGTTAAAAAAGAAACCACACAAAAAAAAATACTTTATTAGAAATCAATACACAGACACACTTAGGGACTCCATGTTTATTACTCCCCCTTACAAGCGCTACACGATCCTGGTTTTCTGTCTTCTTTCTACTACAAATGATGCAGCTTTGCTACATCACACAGCATGGGGAGGTAGGACACTTCTGCTCCCCGGGCTGTGTGATCACTGAATGAGACTGCGGGTGGTAATCAGTGATGTCACAGCTGACACTGTTGCAATAGTAACAAGATGAGCGGTTACTGTAGCAACGTTGATCAGCCCCATGTCACCGTGGCTCCAGTAAAAGTGGCACATAGAGGAGCCATTGTGACAGCAGACCCGGTAAGCAAGGAGTTAACTCTGCTGTCGCTGAGGGTCCTGAATGAGCAGCACATAGAGGAGCCATGGTGACAGCAAACTTGGTAAGCAAGGAGTTACCGAGTCTGCTGTCAATGCGGCTCCTCTATGTCCTGCTCATTTTGGAGCCGTGGTGACATGGGCGCTGATCATCGTTGCTATAGTAACCGTTCATTTGGTTACTATGGCAATGGTGTGAGCAGTGACATCACCACTTAACAACCACTGTCTCATTCAGTGATCACACAGCATGGGGAGCAGATGCATTCTTCCTTATCATGCTCTGTGATGTAACAGAGATGCATCATTTGTAAAAGAGAGAACACAGAAGACCAGGATCGTGGAGGATTGTAAAGGGGAGTAATAAAGATGGAGTCCCTAAGTGCATCTGTTTATTGATTTCTAATAAAGTATTTTTTCTTTGTGTGGTGTCTTTTTTTAACCCTTTATTGGAGATTCTTAATGGCTTGGTCTAACTTGGCCTGATATTAATCTCGGGCTTAATACCAGCTGATAAAACAAAGCTGGTATTAAATCCTTATTACCCAGCATGCCACCCGCCAACAGGGCTGCTGGAAGAGCCTGGTAAGGTACTTGGAAATGGTACTTCTTATAAATATGCCATTTCCAGGGGCAGCAGTGGGCAGCTATTCTTAAGCATGGGGGGCCCTAAAACAATGGGCCCTCATCCTGCCAGCCCTCAGCTGCCTAGTTTTACCTTGGCTGGCAATTAAGAATAGAGTGGCGTTCACGCATTTTTTTTTGCCAGCCAATGGAAAATTAGACAGCTCAGGGTGGTAGCTCGCAACTGTCCACTTTCATTGGGCTGGACTTAAAAATGCTGCGAAGCTCCATACATTTTATTTTTAAATATTTATTAACACCCTATATCACAAGGTTTTTTGCCATACACTAATGTGTATGGCAATCAAGCAGAATCAACATCCAGTTTGAGGAAATCCAGTCTGACTACAACAGCCAATCACAGAGGCTCTCACTGAGTGTGGCCGTCTGAGATTGGCTATTTGTCTGTCAGTGCAGTGAATATGCAATTAGCTTAATAGGCGACCATGGAAGTAGCAGCAGGAGACTGTTAAGCCGGATCTACCTATTCTATCTAGCTACTCTTTTCTCACTTTATACAGCATGAGAAAGACTATGTTAAAAACGCATTGCACACTAACCACACTCACACTACAATCACACCACTCTCATTGCTCTCGCACCATACTCGCACCACACTAGCACGACCCTACGGCAAGCACTCGCATGACTGTCATGCATCACAAATGCTCCGATTTTCATGCATGCTAGTGTGCCTCCACCCTCAGAGTGATTTCATACTCTCTAAAATCTCATATAATTAAAAAACCAACAAACATGTTTTTACAATAGAAATAAATGTATCTAATCAAGTGCAAAAATACAATCCAGCTAGGATAAATAAAAAAAGTAGTTAACTTTTTATGCATGCTGCTACCTTAATTCCTTCAAGACCGGGCTAGTTTCATTTTTTTAACCCTAGAACACGCAACCATAGAAATCAACACTTTCACCTACCTAGGGCCTTTTAGGCCTGTGTGCAAATAACTTAAATAGAAATACTTTTCAAAGTTCATTTGAGATGTGAATATTTCAAAACATTATAATTATGTGCATAAAACAAAAAAAGTTGGTAGCCACCGGAAATGGTTTTCACTTCACAGGTGTGCCCTGTCAGGTTTAATAAGTGGGATTTCTTGCCTTATAAATGGGGTTGGGACCATCAGTTGTGTTGTGCAGAAGTCTGGTGGATACACAGCTGATAGTTCTACTGAATAGACTGTTAGAATTTGTATTATGGCATGAATAAAGCAGCTAAGTAAAGGGAAACGAGTGTCCATCATTACTTTAAGAAATGAAGGTCAGTCCGAAAAATAGGGAAAACTTTGAAAGTGTTCCCAAGTGCAGTTGCAAATACTATCAAGCTCTACAAAGAAACTGGCTCATATGAGGACCGCCCCACGAAAGGTAGACCAAGAGTCACCTCTGCTGCAGAGGATATCATCATCCGAGTCACCAGCCTCAGAAATCGCAGGTTATCAGCAGCTCAGATTAGAGACCAGGTCAATGCCACACAGAGTTTAAGCAGCAGACACATCTCTACAACAACTGTTAAGAGGAGACTTTGTGCAGCAGGCCTTCATGGTAAAAAAGCTGCTAGGAAACCACTGCTAAGGACAGGCAACAAGCAGAAGAGATTTGTTTTGGGAAAAGAACACAAGGAAAGGACATTAGACCAGTGGAAATCTGTGCTTTGGTCTGATGAGTCCAAATTTGAGATCTTTGGTTACAACCACTGTGTCTTTGTGCAATGCAGAAAAGGTGAACTGATGGACTCTACATGCCTGGTTCCCACCATGAAGCATGGAGGAGGAGATGTGATGGTGTGGGGGTGCTTTGCTGGTGACACTGTTGGGGATTTATTCAAAATTGAAGGCATACTGAGCCAACATGGATACCACAGCATCTTGCAGCAGCATGCTATTCCATCCGGTTTGCATTTAGTTGGACCATCATTTATTTTTCAACAGGACAATGACCCCAAACACACCTCCAGGCTGTGTAAGGGCTATTTGACCAAGAAGAAAGCGATGGGGTGCTATGCCAGATGACCTGGCCTCCAAGGTCACCAGAGATGAACTCAATCGAGATGGTTTGGGGTGAGCTGGACCGCTAAGTGAAGGCAAAAGGGCCAACCAGTACTAAGCATCTCTGGGAACTCCTTCAAGACTGTTGGAAGACCATTTCCGGTGACTACCTCTTGAAGCTCATCAAGAGAATGCCAAGAGTGTGCAAAGCAGTAATCAAAGCAAAAGGTGCCTACTTTGAAGAACCTAGAATATAAGACATATTTTCAGTTGTTTAAACACTTATTTGTTAAGTATAAAATTCCACGAGTTAATTCATAGTGTTGATGCCTTCAGTGTGAATCTACAATTTTCATAGTCAAGAAAATTAAGAAAACTCTTTGAATGAGAAAGTGTGTCCAAACTTTTGGTCTGTACTATATAAATATATATACATATATATAACGATTTTTTTGGACAAAAGTTTTTCTATATAAAAGTTGTAGTAAACATGGTGCAGGAATATTTCTTTTCAAAATCTTTCCTTTTCAACTTTACTGATTACCCCAAAATTTTCACATATTATTTTTTCAGAAAAATGTTCCTTGCAGACATTTTGTCCACAAGTAGTACAGAAACGCTTAGATTTCCTTTCCTTCTTTGCTGGACAAATATAACAGCGCTTTTTTTTTCTGTTGGTTCTGGATGTTCTTGAAAATGTATTCCACATTGGATCATAGTTTACGTAATTTGCCTTGGCAAGCATTTTGTGTTGCTTTGCTCCATCATGGTAGGCATAAAAAATTCATAGCAAAGTTCCGTCAAGAATAGACGTATCTTGCCCTCCATGTTGGCATGGAATTCTGGATGAATTTCACTATAAACAATATAGCTATTGAGGGCTGACACATCAAGGATATTATAAAAAATGACTACAGGCCAACGGTTTGTCTGCCTTTTGCACGAATACTCTCCAATCATTTCATCCATCTTGTCCTCACCTCCTTTTGCTTTATTATAATGCAGTATGATTTTAGGTTTCTGTTTCCTGTCATCGGTGTCAATACTTCCATCATGATGCATTGTACTTAGTAATATCATAGATTTTTCTTTCTTTGCTTTATAAGATACCATTGTCGCTTGATTGTAGAAACCAAAGACACTCTCTTAAAGTGGTCACTTGGGATTGTGCTTCATGATTGGAGGAATTTCACGGCGGTTTGGCCTCATAGTAACCAACAAGTGTGAGTTTTTTCTGAAGCAAAAATTGCTAAAGTAGTTGTCCATTGTTATATTTTTTCCAGAATTGAAAATTGCTACTGCAAGTGTTTTTACTAGATTCAAGATTCAAAGAAGCTTTATTGGCAGGACCAAATACACCTCAGTTTTGCCAAAGCAATTGTATACTATGTCAGAACAGAGGTGTTTCTGGACTGGAGCATACTGAATGAATTTGCAACGTCCCCTAAAGGCAAGAAGTTGCTCATTCAATGACACATTGTCATTAGAATGGTAAAGCTTTGTATAGCTGTTGATGAAAAGATCCCAGATGTAGCTAAAAGGGGTTAATTTATCTGTTTCCAACCTCACAGGACGATTTCTCTTATCATCAAGATAAAGGCTTCTCAGAATATTCTCAAATTTATTGACTGACATTGTAGCTTTGTAGTGTGGATCTGAAAAAGGGTTCAGAAATAATTCTATTTAAAAGTCTATTTAAAGGTCCCGCCCTTGTTTAGGCTGCGGCCACGGGTACGTGATGTCGGCATCTGCACATTGTGCCACCCAGGGGCATAACTAGAACTGGAAGGGCCCCATAGCAAACTTTTGAACGGGACCCCACTCCAAGACACGCCCCCAATGACATGCCCCCTTCAAGACACACACCCCTGATGGTATACAGGCCCCCCAGTGGTATACAGGCCTCCCCAGTGGTAGTATACAGCAGCCTCCCCAGTGGTAGTATACAGCAGCCTCCCCAGTGGTATATACAGGCCCCAGCAGTATATACAGCAGCCCCAGTGGTATACAGCAGCCTCCCCAGTGGCATATACAGGCCGCAGCAGTATTACAGCAGCCTCCCCAGTGGTATATATAGGCCCCAGCAGTATATACAGCAGCCCCAGTGGTATACAGCAGCCTCCCCAGTGGTATATACAGCAGCCCCAGTGGTATACAGCAGCCTCCCCAGTGGTATATACAGGCCCCAGCAGTATATACAGCAGCCCCAGTGGTATACAGCAGCCTCCCCAGTGGTATATACAGGCCCCAGCAGTATTACTGCAGCCTCCCCAGTGGTATATACAGGCTCCAGCAGTATATACAGCAGCCCCAGTGGTATATACAGACCCCAGTAGTGGTATATACAGGCCCCAGTGGTGGTATACACAGGCCCCAGTGGTGGTATATACAGGCCCTAGTGGTGGTATGTACAGGCCCCAGTGGTGGTATACACAGGTCCCAGTGGTGGTATATACAGGCCCCAGTGGTGGAATATACAGGCCCCAGTGGTGGTATACACAGGCCCCCAGTGGTGGTATATACAGGCCCCAGTGGTGGTATATACAGGCCCCAGTGGTGGTATACACAGGCCCCCAGTGGTGGTATATACAGGCCCCAGTGGTGGTATATACAGGCCCCAGTGGTGGTATATACAGGCCCCAGTGGTGGTATATACAGGCCCTAGTGGTGGTATACACAGGCCCCCAGTGGTGGTATATACAGGCCCCAGTGGTGGTACATACAGGCCCCAGTGGTGGTATACAGGGCCCCCCCCCCTTGCTGCTGCACACCTCTCTCTCTTCTCTTCTCTCTCCCTCTCTCTTTCTTCTTCTCTTCTCTTCTCTCTTCTCCTCTCTCCTCTCCTCTCCTTCCTCGTGATTGTCGGCCTCCAGGAAGTAACTACACTTCCAGGTCAGTGGGGGACAGAGGCAGGCTGCAGAACATTCCCTAGGTAACAGGCCGGTCAGGGAGCGGAGACCAACTCCGCACAGAGAACACAGTGACACAGGCTACAGTGACAGTCTGGCGGCGGCAGCCCCTTTGATCTGTGTGCGGCCGCAGCGCCTGCGGCCGCTTTGAATAAGAGCAGCGACGTGTCGCGGCGGCATCCACCTCGCTGGGGGGCCCCGTCGGGCGCGGGTGCCCCCACCGGGCCCCCATCCCCCTACCTGACGGCCACACAAGGTATCGCAGCTGACTGGATAGCAGCGTAGCGGCGCTGGGTCCGGGCCCCCCACAAGCGCCGGGCCCCAAAGCGACCGCTACGTCTGCTATGCTTGTAGTTACGCCACTGGCGCCACCATCTTATTTCATTTTGCCACTTCTTTGAATGACGCAGCAGCAGCCACGTCATTCAGCTTCTGAGCATCAGTGCGGCACTTTTCAAGCCTCTTTGAATGACGCGACTCCGGAGCACTTCATTCAAAGAGGCGGCACAAGTGCGGCATGGATGTCTGCACAGTGCGCAGAAGCGGAAATGACGCAAAATGATTCAAAGAGGTGGCAAAATTAAATAGGATGGCAGCGCAATGCGTAGATGCCGACATCACGTACCCGCGGCCGTGACCTAAACAAAGGCGGGACCTTCAAATATAGTCAGGAGCATGCAAGGGACATCTCTTCTCACCCCCAGATAGGTGTGCTAACCACAACTAGGAGGGGAGACAAAGGCCAGGAGAACGCCCAGTTAGTCTCCACACAGTGGAGACTAGATGCTGCAGTGAGGGGAAAATGTATCAAACTCATTTTGCAAAGATAATATAGGACACTTTTACGGCACACAGGGATGGTTAGGGATGTGCTTGGAAGCTGTAAGGACAGGTAGTCAGAGCTTTGGAGCCTAAATAGACCTGGCAGGTTCCTTTTAAGTTGTCTTCCTCTTTTTTCAAAGAACCATAATGTTTACTTAATTTCTCTATCCACACAACTGCATAAGGCTGGTTTCAGACTTGCTGCGGAGGGGATCCGCAAGCTGAGTGCAGGCACCACAAGTCCCTATGTTTAACATGGGGACGCAGGTGCCTGCTCTCTGATGCAGATTGGCATGCGCACCATGTGCGCAACCATTCACTGCAATGTATGATTTGTACGCAGGCGTATGCCTGCGCACAAATCACACAATCTCGTCCGCACCCTGAACGCGACATGTCGCGTTCCTGGCGCGGACGGGACTGTGTAATTTGTGCGCAAGCATGCGCACAAATCGCATATTGCAGTGAATGGATGCGCATGGCCATCTGCACCCAAGCGCAGGCACTTGCATCCCCATGTTAAACATAGGGATGCACGGTGCCTGCTCAGCACAAGTCTGATACCAGCCTAAGAGCCTGGTTTTTGCATATTAAGTTGTAATTTTGAATGAAACTATTCATATTGTGATGCACTGGAAATTGGGAAAAAAATTCTAAGAATATTGCAATTGCAAAAAAATGTGCAATTTCCCCAAATTTTGTTATTATTTATTTTTTTCCACACCTACCATAATAGTAATAATAATAAATCTTTATTTATATAGCGCCAACATATTCTGCAGCACTTTACAATGTAGGGGCAGAGCTTTACAATGTAGGGGTTAGTGTACAGAAAATATAACACAGTAGAGAATGAATACAGTACAATAAATGATACAAACAATATGTATAGAATCAATGTAAAAAAGAAAATATAATAAATAAAGCAAGAAATGAAGGTGACCCTGCTCAAAAGAGCTTACAATCTACAACAGGATAGGGGTTGCACAAGGTACAGAGGCTTATTGCACTCATGGTCCAGGCATCTTGAGGAAGTGGGGCATAGAAATAAGCTTACATGGATGGTCATCAGACAGTGTGTGTAGACCTTTTTGGTTTGGTAGAGTTTGTAGAAGAGTAATGTCAAGAGAGATAGCCCATTCACTATTTACAGTACAAAGGACTTCTACTAGGGAGTATGATAGGCCGCCTTAAAAAGATGTGTTTTTAGGGATCGTCTGAAGCCATGCAAGTTGTGGATAGTCCTAATTTCTTGGGGTAAAGCATTCCAGAGGATTGGTGCAGCTCTGGAGAAGTCTTGGAGCCGGGAGTGGGAGGATCAGATTAGTGCAGATGTTAGTCAAATGTCATTTGAAGAATGTAGAGAACGGGTATGGTGATAGACATAGATGAGGGAGGAGATGTAGGGGGTGCTGCACTGTGAAGAGCTTTGTGGGTGAGAACAAGCAATTTGAACTTGATCCTGTAGTGTATGGGCAGCCAGTGCAATGACTGGCACAGAGCAGAGGCATCTGAGTAAAGCTTGGCCAGATGGGTGATCCTGGCTGCTGCATTAAGGATAGATTGGAGAGGAGAAAGTCTGGTGAGGGGGAGGCTGCTTAATAGAGAATTGCAATAGTCAAGGCGGGAATGGATTAGGGCCACGGTGAGGGTTTTTGTTGTTTCCATGGTGAGAAAGGGGTGGACTCAAGACATATTCTTCAGGTGTAAGCGACAGGAGCGGACGAGAGATTGTGTGTGAGAGGTGAAGGAGAGATTGATGTCAAACATAACACCCAGACAGTGAGCCTGCTGCCTCAGTGTTATCGTGGTGCCTCAAACTGAGAGAGAGATGTCTGATTTAGGGAGGTTAGTGGATGGAGGGAGCAGAAGAAGTTCAGTTTTGGAGAGGTTTAGTTTCAAATAGAGAGCGGACATGATATTGGAAACTGCAGCTAGACAGTCATTGGTGTTTTTTAATACCGCAGGGGTAAGGTCATGTTATGTTAACTATATGGTAGACATGATCAGATTATATGATTCAGCCTGTCAGTTTGCATATTTTTTCACTTATTTAACTAGTAAAACATTTTGAGATTTGAAAAAAAAAAAATGGATGGATTCATTTATTTCATATTTTGAAATATCAGACTTTTGTGAATGTAGTGATGTCAAGTATGTGCATTTTTTAAATTGCTTTATTTTTAACAGGGCAGAGAGGGTTGATTTGAACCTTTATTTACTTTTTTATGTTTTAACATTTTTTCCTCACTTTTTACTGTATTTGTTAGTCCCCTCAGGGCATCAGCACTGCTATGTATACAGTGCCTACAAGTAGTATTCAACCCCCTGCAGATTTAGGTGGTTTGATAAGATGCAAATAAGTTAGAGCCTTCAAACTGCAAACGAGAGTAGGATTTATTAACAGAAGCATAAATCTTACAAACCAAAAAGTTATGTTGCTCAGTTGAATTTTAATAAATTTTAAACATAAAAGTGTGGGTCAATTATTATTCAACCCCTAGGTTTAATATTTTGTGGAATAACCCTTGTTTGCAATTACAGCTAATAATCGTCTTTTATAAGACCTGATCAGGCCGACACAGGTCTCTGGAGTTATCTTGGCCCACCCCTCCATGCAGATCTTCTCCAAGTTATCTAGGTTCTTTGGGTGTCTCATGTGGACTTTAATCTTGAGCTCCTTCCACAAGTTTTCAATTGGGTTAAGGTCAGGAGACTGACTAGGCCACTCCATCACCTTGATTTTTTCCCTCTTGAACCAGGCCTTGGTTTTCTTGGCTGTGTGCTTTGGGTCGTTGTCTTGTTGGAAGATGAAATTACGACCCATCTTAAGATCCTTGATGGAGGAGCGGAGGTTCTTGGCCAAAATCTCCAGGTAGGCCGTGCTATCCATCTTCCCATGGATGCGGACCAGATGGCCAGGCCCCTTGGCTGAGAAACAGCCCCACAGCATGATGCTGCCACCACCATGCTTGACTGTAGGGTTGGTATTCTTGGGGTCATATGCAGTGCCATCCAGTCTCCAAACGTCACGTGTGTGGTTGGCACCAAAGATCTCGATCTTGGTCTCATCAGACCATAGAACCTTGAACCAGTCTGTCTCAGAGTCCTCCAAGTGATCATGAGCAAACTGTAGATGAGCCTTGACATGACGCTTTGAAAGTAAAGGTACCTTACGGGCTCGTCTGGAACGGAGACCATTGCGGTGGAGTACGTTACTTATGGTATTGACTGAAACCAATGTCCCCACTGCCATGAGATCTTCCCGGAGCTCCTTCCTTGTTGTCCTTGGGTTAGCCTTGACTCTTCGGACAAGCCTGGCCTCGGCACGGGAGGAAACTTTCAAAGGCTGTCCAGGCCGTGGAAGGCTAACAGTAGTTCCATAAGCCTTCCACTTCTGGATGATGCTCCCAACAGTGGAGACAGGTAGGCCCAACTCCTTGGAAAGGGTTTTGTACCCCTTGCCAGCCTTGTGACCCTCCATGATCTTGTCTCTGATGGCCTTGGAATGCTCCTTTGTCTTTCCCATGTTGACCATGTATGAGTGCTGTTCACAAGTTTGGGGAGGGTCTGAAATAGTCAGAAAAGGCTAGCAAAAGAGATACTTAATCCACACATGTGAAGCTCATTGTTCTTTGTGCCTGAACTACTTCTTAATACTTTAGGGGGACCAAACAGAATGCTGGTGGTTTGAGGGGTTGAATAATAAATAAGCCTCTGAATTAACTTTTAACACTTTAAAAAAAAAAAAAAAATCTTTTTGGCTGCAGTGCATTTCCCACTGCCAGGCTGATCTACAGTCCAAATGTCACAATGCCAAGTTAATTCCGCATGTGTCAACCACCTAAATCTGCAGGGGGTTGAATACTACTTGTAGGCACTGTAGCTAAAGAAATAGTCTCTTATGAACGTCAATGAAATACTTGCTTTCATAGGAGAACCATTTTAAAGCCAATGGCATCTTTGGCAAACCCCTAGCTGTCATAGCAACCCATAGACACCCTGCAATTATTTGATGGGTGTGTCGATGGATGATTGGAATGACTCGCCTGCCTGCAGTGGGCATTATATGCGATTGTCAGGGAATGACAACAGCATGTAACAGGTTAACAGCCACGGGCAAAACACAGATGACAGCTGAATAATTCAGTCAACATTTTTGGGGATAGGTGTGGCTTCGGCGCATGAGCCCGCATCAAAGTATATGGCCCCCCATCCAGTATATAGCCCCCTTATCCTGTACAAGGCCCCCATCCTCGCGCACACACAAAAATAATAAATGATTTAGCTTACCTCTTCATTATTTCCTGCTTGCAGCACTTCTGCATCCTCCTGTGTGCCAGCATTTTATCATGTGACCAGCACAACACAGTGATGCCATCGCTGTGCACCCTGATTACTCAATTGAATGCCCGGGACACACAGAAGGATGTGGACGTGCTGCAAGCTGGAAGCGACGACGTAGAGGTACGTACATCAGTTATTATTTTTGCTTGCGCACTAGCATTGGGGGCCATATCCAGGATGGGTGGGATGAGAATACTTAGGCTCATGTAATATGCACAGCTCTCCCCACCAAATTTTCAGTGCTGGCTTCAGTGCTGAGAGGAGATGGACAGGGGAATGCAGTGGATATTACATGTAAAGATGTGTGATGTTCGATTTGAATTGTTCGCCAATCTAAAATTCGAGCTGTATTTGGCGGTATTCGAGTCATTCGCCGAATTAGAATAATTTACTTGAGAGAGGCGTGGCCTGCTGCTTCATGTAAGTCACAACTACAGGAGCTCCTGTGCCTAATATTAAGCGACGGAGATTATAGCCTTTATGAAGGCTCATATCTCACTCTAAACTACTGGACCACATTATTCAACTTTCCAAGATCATTTTGGTCCAATTTGACCCGAGATCTAGGCTCCACACAGCTCCCTCACACTCATGAGAGGACTAGAGGCTCATCCTGGGCGCCATTTTGAGGAAAAACTTGTTACCTTTCTGCCCTGTAAGAGGCCTCTGAAGTCTCTGAAGAACCTAAAGACCCCACCAGAGAGAAACCCTAAGTAGGGGCATTCCTCACCTTATCTCTCACCCTATTCTACCCACCGCTGGAAGCATCGAAGACCTGATACACCCTTTATGTGGTGAAGCTGATTTCCCCCTTAGTCACAGCCTTTACTCTCCCTAGAACTGGAGCACTCATTCTACATACAGTGCTGCTGGCAGGGAGACCCGCTGGAAAAAAGCCAATGAGAGGAAGGTCATCCTCCAACCTCCAGTGGTAGTGCCAGCCTTATATTCAGCTGTTCAACACTGGCAATAGTTCCTTCTCCCTCATCCATTTTACAACCTTGTCGGCGGAGGGATACCTGCATCTCCACTTAACTCTGTAGCCTGTCAGCTCCTAAAGCTCAGAAGGAGAAGATGATCAAGTGAGATCATAAAGAGAGATCTTCCCTCTCCTATTACTGAGGAGAACAGTATTTTAAACTAACTGCTGGAGGTAGAAAGACCCTCATTATCATTATACAGCAGCCTCAGCGGCGGAGGGATATCTTACTCTGTCATCAACTACTTCAGTAGACTAGCTGACGTCACCATGACAACCAGTGCTGGATCCTGCAACTGAGCAGCACCAAAGAATAGACACTCAGTAAAGAATAGATCTTCAAGCAAGTGGGGCTTATGAGTCTCCCACGAGCTCAAGCTGCGCAGACAGAAGACAGAAGACTATCAATATTTGATTCTCTTCCCTTTTCCTTTCCTCATTTTCTTTTTCTATTTTTTTCCTTTTTTACCTTCATCTCAATTTACTTTATTCTAGCTAATTCTAACTCTATCTTGTCCTATTTTCTTCTATCATTTTACCACCAACAGCTCTACCTGCCTCAGGTTTTATGATTGCTATTGCTATTGCTATTATATTTTATATTGCTATTACTTACTAAAGTTTCATCTCTGATTAAGCTACACCTACTATACATTGTAATTAGCCAACTAATCTTACAGTTAGCCATTTTATTGGCCCTTGTGGGATACTGAACTTAACTACTTTAGACAGAAAGAAAAAACAAACAAAAAACCTTTTTCTGCTTTTATATATTCCTATTAAGTAGCAGAGCTATATAATTATAAGGATCTTACAATCCCCTGTAAAACCTATTGTCTGATACTATTTGTTATAATTTCCTTATCCTTATCCTCCACTATCATCCCATCGGTGGAAACTATATATAAATTGAGTTTACTTTTACTTATTGAAGCATTACGTGCATAATTTCATTGGACTACACCTGAGTCACACTAGCTTTACTTTATTACAATCTGAAAGACTCACGCACTAATCCTCTAGTTTAAACTATCTACTGAATCAGCCTAACTACCTGCTTGATACAGTAGACTACGGACATAGCACTGCGATCACTCTAACCTACTAAAAAAGTTTCTTGTCAATGAAAGTTCCTTCATTTGAAAAGGATTTAATGTAACTACTATTGTTTTGCATTTGACTGCTGTCACCTTATATGATGCTCTGGTGATCCCAAACTTTTCGCACTCTCCTTCTCTTTTCTCTACTTACTATCTGAGTCTAGACTGTTACTTAGATTTGATCTTCCTTAAATCTTCTCCTCCCCCAAACCTCCATTCCATTAATATTTATAAGTTTAACTTAATTGATTCAAGTACACTATATATTCTCACTAACACTAAAGCTAATAATCCTAGATATAATTTATTAAGTGACGAAATGCCTTCCAAGCCAAAACTATCTACAAGCTCCAGCACTACAGATATGATAATGAATCCCCTTAAGATCTGTCCCACGAGCAAAATCCCCACCCCCAAACAAATCAACACTTACGCTAAGTTAGGGAAAGATAAAATCAATTTTGACCATAACTTGAAGGATTGGAGTTCCCCCATGGAAGATATGTCGTTCCATAAAACTCCTTCTGCAAGCACAAAAAGGAAGGAGATGGAGACTCCCTCCAAATCTAGCTCTGGCTTCTCCCCCTCAGACCACCCAGAAGTTGACCAAGATCCACACCTTCAGAGCCCAGCAAGACAAAAGCTCAAGAAAAACTTACCCGACTTGGAACCACTTCTAAATTTTGACGCAGGACAACCTCTAAATAAAGATTTTTTCCTAAAACTTTTTACTGCCTTTAATCATTCACTAAAAGAAGAAATGATGGAGCAATTTGATGAGGTCAAGTCGTCAATGTCCTCAATAGTTTCTCGAGTAGAAGAAAATGAAAAATTGCTGACTGACCTTAAACTAGACAACAAAACTACTAAGAGTGAACAAACCAAGATGAAAGAGGAAATTAAGGTCCTGAAAGACAAACTCATTGACAGAGAAGACAGGGACAGAAGACTTAACCTCAAATTTAGAGGCATACCAGAGAGCGTTAAAAACTATGAGCTAATCGACTATGTCAAAACCTAACTAAAAAGACTATTCCCTCAAAAACCGAAATTGAATATTCAATTGAAAGAGCCCACAGGCTTCCCAAACCTTCGCACTTGGCAGACGATATTCCCAGGGATGTAATCGCCAAATATTCCTTTTTCCAGACTAAAGATCTGATCAATGTTTTTTTGAGGAAAAACAGAACCTTACCGCCGCCCTTTGACAAGATAAAAGTCTTCTCAGACGTATCTAAGGAAACCATGACTAGACGGAGAATTCTAAAACCAATTACAGAGACTCTGAGAGCCAGAAAAATTCTGTACAGATGGGGCCGTCCTACTCCAAGTGTAATCTTCTCCTTCAACCACAAAACCTTCAACATTGAGGACGTTAATATTGGTCTCAAGACTCTCAAAGATCTACATCTTGATGGAGCGGGATGAGCACCTACTTTGATGTCAACTAACTCGGTCAGCTCTAGGCACCTTGGCCATAACATTAGCCCAAAGGAAGTTAAATACCGGTTCTCTTGAACCCTTCCTCTTTATAGGTATATTTGTTAACATCATTTAAATTAAAAATTTCTTTAGATTTAAATCTCTAAAACTTATAATTTACTAGTTGAATTTGTAATTTTAGTTTTTTTTTTTCTGATCCCCTCTCCATCCCTCTCTAAACTTTAACCTTTCAAACCTCAACCTCCCTCATTCTCCTATTACGATTAGCTACATAGCCAGAACATGACCCTTAAATTTATGTCAATTAATACAAACGGTCTAAACTCTCCTCAAAAAAGATTCTTTGTTTGGAAAGACTGGAAGAAATATCATATAGATGTGGCCGGTTTACAGGAAACTAGGTTTTCTTCGGAAAATTCCCCTACATTTATCAATTCTAAGTTCCCCCATACTTACTTTTCTTCAAACAAAAAGAAAAAATCAGGTGTAGCCATTCTTATTAAAGACTCAGTTAAATTTGAAGAGTTAGAGGTCACAACAGATGATGAAGGTAGATTCATTATCCTTGTTTTCAAGTTGAATGAAGTTACCCACACTCTAGTAAACCTTTATGCTCCTAATAATGGTCAAATTTCGTTCCTTAAAAAATTAATTAAAAAGGTGAGAGAAACCCAAAGAGGTACCCTTTTCTTTTTTGGTGATTTTAATGCCGTTCCTAATATCAACTTAGACTCATCAAACAAGCACAGAAATATAAATACCCAACTCAACCCCCTCTTTGACAGGGAGGAGTTGTATGACGCTTTTAGATGTATTAACTCATCTTCAGTAGAATTCACACATTTCTCTAATGTACATAAAACTTTTGCCCGTATTGACCTAATTATCACTAACATAAATTCACTTCGTAGTATTAAATCTGTATCTATCCTCCCTAGAACCTGGTCTGACCATTCCCCAGTAATTTTCGAAACGTTGGGCGGGTTTCCCATTAAAAATCAGGGAATATGGAGGGCCAACTCTTTCCTCTTCAACCACCCTCAATTCAACTCGGAGATTAGGAATGAGTTGAAATTCTACTTCAAAGAAAATGATCTAGAAGAGACCCCTATCACAGCTATATGGATGGCCCACAAAGCAGTAATTAGAGGCCTTCTTATCAAGTTTAACTCAACACTTAAGAAATCCCTCTTAAAAGACACAGAAACTATAGTTAAAAAAATTAAAGAACTGGAGGTAATTGCTGCAAACTCCCCTAATGAAACAATTTTTCAGAAACTACTCGCCCTAAGGATAGAACTCAAATCATTATTAATTTCTGATTTTGACAAGCTCTCGCGGATAAGCAAATCAAATTATTACAGCTGTACAAATAAACCCTCTAAACTCTTTGCGAGAATGATAAAAATCCGCAGGACTAGAACTAACATTACCCAAGTCAAGAATAAACATAACATCCTTCAGAAACTCCCACAAGCAATTTCAAATACTTTTGCTGATTTCTATAAATCTCTCTATAATCTCAAGGAAACTCCTACGGAGCCCTCTCCAACTCTTCCCAGTATCTCGTCATTCCTTGACTCAATTGAACTCCCGTCTCTTTCTAAGCAAGACATAGAATTCCTAAATTCCCCCTTCACGGAATCAGAAGTTTTAGACACAATCCACTCTCTTAAGAAATGCAAATCTCCTGGCCCGGATGGATTTCAGAACGAATATTATACTGCTTTCCAAGAAATTCTATCTCCTTACATTACAAAATTAATAAATTTTACAACTTCTAACAATGCATTCTTTCCAACAGAAATGCTACAAGCCACCATTACTGTCTTATCTAAAAACAAGGGAGACTCAGAGAATGTCTCTAACTATAGGCCCATCTCACTTTTAAATACAGACCTCAAAATTATCACTAAAACCATTAATACAAGAATTCAGAAAGTTATTCCGAAACTAATACACAGCGACCAGGTGGGATTTATTCAGAACAGAGGGACAACTGACGCCACCCGAAGAATCCTAAACCTTATGTCCTATATAGAAAAAAACTCCATCCCAACAATTATGGTCTCTGTCGATGCTGAGAAAGCATTTGACAGAGTCCATTGGAAATTTCTTTTTGAAACCCTAAAAAAATTTGGTTTTAGAGGCAGTATACTTAATATACTCCAAGCACTATATTCTTACCCCACTGCAAAAGTTCTAACTAATAATGTCCTCTCTAAGGAATTCCCTTTATCTAACGGCATGAGACAAGGCTGTCCACTGTCTCCTTCCCTGTTCGACCTCTTCATTGAACCGCTGGCTGAAAAGATCCGTATGAACCTACTTATCAAAGGGATACATACAAATTTTAAAGAATATAAAATCAGTCTCTTCGCCGACGACATAATCCTTACTCTTACAGATCCTCTTAATTCATTTCGCAATCTCCTAGCCACAATCGAGGAGTTTTCTAGGGTTTCTCTATATAAGATCAATCTTACTAAAACCCAAGTTCTCCACATGAACTTAGATTCAGAACTAATAAAAGCTCTTAAGTTCGAACACAACCTTTCCTGGGACAAAGTAGAGTTAGATTACCTGGGCATTAAAGTAACTAAACAAATTTCCAATATGGCAAACATTAACTTCTCTGAAATTTTTAAAACTATCCAAGCGGACCTTCTTCATATTTCCAAAATTGACGTATCCTGGATCGGTAAAGTTGAAGCATACAAAATGTTCGTACTCCCTAAGTTACTTTATGTCTTCCGCTCCATACCTTTACCCCCCAAACAGTCATGGTTTAAAAAACTACAAACCCAATTAATGAATTTTATCTGGGGTCATAAAAAACCTAGAGTGGCGAGGACTATACTTGAGAAAAGTAAATCAAACGGTGGTCTGGCAATTCCCAACTTGTCGGCATATTATAACGCTTCAGTAATAAAACTTAGTCAGAAATGGTGGAACCAAGATTCTAGACCTAGTTGGCTTTCTTTGGAGGAAACCAAATTTTCCAGAAATAGACTTACTCTTCTGTTGCTCTCATACTTATGTGATTCATCTAAGCGACTTCCTAAAGAGCATACAGTCAAAGCAACAATTCAATCCTGGAGGCGCCTTTTGGCAAAAAACCATAACCCTCTGTCGACTACTACTCCCAACTGGATCCCCATAGAAATAATGGAATTCCTTTCTCCGGGCCTGAAAATTGACTCTTGGAAAACTGCTGGAATTAATTATATCTCGGACATAATTAATAATGAAAAAAAACTTATCCCTTTTGATGAACTGAGTTCAATCTTTAACCTGAAGGAGCTGGAAGTTAAAATTTGGGACAAAATCAACAATCTTTATAACAAACACAAAATTAATTTCTTTCTCCCCCTAAATGTCACCCAAATGATCAAACACCCAAATAACTTTACCTTTTGGAAGACTAATAATACAGTTAGGGCCAGAAATATTTGGACAGTGACACAAATTTTGTTATTTTAGCTGTTTACAAAAACATGTTCAGAAATACAATTATATATATAATATGGGCTGAAAGTGCACACTCCCAGCTGCAATATGAGAGTTTCCACATCCAAATCGGAGAAAGGGTTTAGGAATCATAGCTCTGTAATGCATAGCCTCCTCTTTTTCAAGGGATCAAAAGTAATTGGACAATGGACTCTAAGGGCTGCAATTAACTCTGAAGGCGTCTCCCTCGTTAACCTGTAATCAATGAAGTAGTTAAAAGGTCAGGGGTGGATTCCAGGTGTGTGGTTTTGCATTTGGAAGCTGTTGCTGTGACCAGACAACATGCGGTCAAAGGAACTCTCAATTGAGGTGAAGCAGAACATCCTGAGGCTGAAAAAAAAGAAAAAATCCATCAGAGAGATAGCAAACATGCTTGGAGTAGCAAAATCAACAGTTGGGTACATTCTGAGAAAAAAGGAATTGACTGGTGAGCTTGGGAACTCTAAAAGGCCTGGGCGTCCACGGATGACAACAGTGGTGGATGATCGCCGCATACTTTATTTGGTGAAGAAGAACCCGCTCACAACATCAACTGAACTCCAGAACACTCTCAGTGAAGTAGGTGTATCTGTCTCTAAGTCAACAGTAAAGAGAAGACTCCATGACAGTAAATACAAAGGGTTCACATCTAGATGCAAACCATTCATCAATTCCAAAAATAGACAGGCCAGAGTTAAAATTGCTGAAAAACACCTCAAGAAGCCAGCTCAGTTCTGGAAAAGTATTCTATGGACAGATGAGACAAAGATCAACCTGTACCAGAATGATGGGAAGAAAAAAGTTTGGAGAAGAAAGGGAACGGCACATGATCCAAGGCACACCACATCCTCTGTAAAACATGGTGGAGGCAACGTGATGGCATGGGCATGCATGGCTTTCAATGGCACTGGGTCACTTGTGTTTCTTGATGATATAACAGCAGACAAGAGTAGCCGGATGAATTCTGAAGTGTACCGGGATATACTTTCAGCCCAGATTCAGCCAAATGCTGCAAAGTTGATTGAACGGCGCTTCATAGTACAGATGGACAATGACCCCAAGCATACAGCCAAAGCTACCCAGGAGTTCATGAGTGCAAAAAAGTGGAACATTCTGCAATGGCCAAGTCAATCACCAGATGTTAACCCAATTGAGCATGCATTTCACTTGCTCAAATCCAGACTTAAGACGGAAAGACCCACAAACAAGCAAGACCTGAAGGCTGCGGCTGTAAAGGCCTGGCAAAGCATTAAGAAGGAGGAAACCCAGCGTTTGGTGATGTCCATGGGTTTCAGACTTAAGGCAGTGATTGCCTCCAAAGGATTCGCAACAAAATATTGAAAATAAAAATATTTTGTTTGGGTTATGTTTATTTGTCCAATTACTTTTGACCTCCTAAAATGTGGAGTGTTTGTAAAGAAATGTGTACAATTCCTACATTTTCTATCAGATATTTTTGTTCAACCCTTCAAATTAAACGTTACAATCTGCACTTGAATTCTGTTGTAGAGGTTTCATTTCAAATCCAATGTGGTGGCATGCAGAGCCCAACTCGCGAAAATTGTGTCACTGTCCAAATATTTCTGGCCCTAACTGTATATACAAGGAAATCAATGCTGATGTAGCACTAACTAAATCCACCAATATAGTAGCATGGGAAAGGGAATTAAAATCTTGTATTCCCACAGACTGCCTAAGTAAAACTCTCACAACTTTACATTCCTACATATCCTGCTCTTCTCTTATTGAATCTCACTACAAGATTCTTCTTCGTTGGTATTATACACCTGTCAGACTTCACCAGATCAAGGAGGATTTTTCTCCTTTGTGCTGGCGGAATTGCCACAAAGAAGGGAATATTTCCCATGTCTTTTGGGACTGTGAAGCCCTTAAATTATACTGGGGTGAAATACAAATATTAATCAATGAGATCACTAATAGTGACATTATTTTAACTCCAGAACTTACACTTCTCCTAATTGGCATTAATTCTATCCCAAGTGACTTTAGACCCCTTATTGCACATATCTTATTAGCTGCAAAAAATCTTATAGCAACAAAATGGAGAGACCCCGAGCCACCGCTGTTTAAAGTATTACTTGAAAGAATTGCTACTCATAACTCCTATGAACTCTCGTTTGCTTTGAGAAATAAACTTTACAGAAAATATGAGAGGAAATGGAGGTTGTGGAATTGTTATTTTCCCATTAATCATTCAACTATCCCTTCACATATTTCCATTTCTGGCTATACAAAACCTCAATGCTTGGAGAACTAGATCTCCTTCCCTTACCCCCTCTGTTCATACCCTTTTTCTCTCTTTCCCCTCTTCCCCTTTTCTTCTCTAATTTTAGCGTTATTTTTGCTATAATTTCATGATTCTTGTGTGACTCAATTAACTTGACCCTTTTTATGGTAATTTATCTCTATTTGATTTTTTACATATTTTTCAATACTTGTTTTGTACTCTTTGCTAATTTACATCTAGATTATTACAATGCTTGTTTTTATTATGTTTGTATACTGTATCTTAAAGGGTAAGCTTATGCCCTCATGAGTATTGTGTTATCTGTTATGTTATTCAAAATTAATAAAATACTTTGAACAAGAATAATTTACTTGAAATTCGGCAGTTCTAGTATATGTTCGATAAAGCTTCGATCCACAAAAGCTTAATCTTCCTAACCCTAAACCTAGCCCTAATACTGCAAATTAATGTTAATATCCAGTTTGTGTGTATATTGTGCAGGGGGGGATTGTTTCAGAGCTGTAGCAATAAGGTTGCGTTCTTTTTTTTCGGCTAAAGCATGTACAGTGGGGCGGTTCAGGCTGCTAGCCAATCACAGTGCCACACTGCAAAGTGCATTTTTTCATACAACTATTGTCATCATTGGCTGTGTCTGTCACATGTCCTAGCCCTATAAAACCCAGCCATCTTAAAGATCGCCACCATTTTGCTGATAGCTGCTGCAGGTGTTAGATGGCACCCGCGGCTGCTGCTGTGTGAGACCATGCGACCACTAAACAGTGCAAACTAAATTGTGTTCTCTCAGTCAGCTAGTGAGTGAATACAACGTTAGATAGATAGGTTTAGGGAGTAGGGACTAGTAGTCTATAAGCCCTTTTCAGGGCTTCTTCATAGAAGCAGGGACTAGTTTTAAATGCAGCCCTTATCAGGGCTACGTTAGAGCAGTCTCTATTAGTTTTTGCCAGGCAGGTGTGTGTCAGGTGTGCGCCCGTGATGTGCAAGTCTTTGGGCCGCTTTACACACACCAACCTCTGTGACCAGCTTCTGAACAGATCTCTGGTTGCAGTGAAATCATGGACACATTGTTCCATTTGTACACAGCCACAAAATGGAACAATGTGTCCATGATTTCACTGCAACCAGAGATCTGTTCAGTAGTTGGTCAAAGAAATTGGTGTGTGTAAAGCGGCCCTTTCTTACAGAATCTGGCCACAGTAATATAGCTCTTTGAATCCATTAGGGCAGGTAGTGTAGCACTGCTGTGAAGAAATCTACACCACCTGTCTTAATTAGGAATTTTGTTTTGCTGCAGCTAGTCCAGGCACTTTGTTCGGGCTAGTAGCAGAGTAGCAGTGTCCCACAGTGGTGTAGCTCACTTGTGAGAGAAGCTACACCTTCAGTGTAGTTGATTCTATCAATTTTTTTACTGTAACAAGCAAACCTGTCATTTTTTGCTTAAAAGCATTGTTCACTAAACCTTCACTGTAGGCCACGTTTAATACAACCAAATACACCTTGAGTGCAGTTCATTCTAATAATTTTTTACTGCAACAAGCTAACCTGTCAGATTTTGCTTAAGAGCACTGTCCACTAAACCTTTATTGTAGGCCACGTTTTATACAACCAAATACACCTTGAGTGTAGTTCATTCTAATAATATTTTACTGGAACAAGCAAACGTAATTTTTTGTGCCTAGTACCACTGTCTGGCCAATGAGCTCTGCTCGATTTCCATCAGAATATTTTTTGCCAACAACTGCAGAGTTGCCAATTTGTTCACAAAATGAGTGGTAAAAGGCCTGCTGCTGATGGAAGGGGGAATAGGCGTGGTGGAAAGGGAAAAAAAGTTTGTGTCCGTGGGGTACGTGGGAAAGCAAGAGTAACATCTGCTGGAGAAAGAGCATCTTCCAGCCAAAGTAAGATGTCTACTTATTTCCTAGGAGACTCTGAAATGATCCCTTTCATACGGACACGGCTCAGACGACGATCAATACCAATTGTAGATGAGGCACTAAAAGAGAAGGCGATTGAATGGATAGCAAGTGGGCTCTCCTCCACCTCAACTCCTACTTCACAAATACACCAGTCCTCAGAGGTGTCACCACAATCCAACTTGCTTCCGCACAGCTCCCAAGTCTCGAGCCACCCATCGGAGTATGGGGTAAGACAGATGGTTGACTATGCATCGCTCTTCACTCATACTATAGCCTGGGAATCAGAGGTCTGCTCAAAAGCTTTTGTGAGTCAAGATGAAGTAATGATCTGCACTGATGCCCAGAAGCGTTTGGAGTCGGATGCAGGCCTAGATAAAGAAGGTTCTGAGCAAGCATAATGTAGACCCTCATTCATAAAGTGTCAACTGCACCTTGAAGATCTTGTGAGCCCTTCCGCATACAACTCCTCCTGTATTTCTTCCCCCTCCTCTAGTGCCAACACCTGACTTCGAATACTGTTTAAAGTGAGATCCAGCAGGTAAATGACGGAAATAGTCAAGCTGATAATGGCATAATCATCACTAAACATCTTCGTTGACATTTCAATACTGTACAGAATGGTGCATAGGTCCTTCATTTCAGACCACTCCAGCAGTGTGATTTGCCCCACCTCTGGATCTCGTAGGCCCAGGTTATACGTCATGACGTATTGCACCAAGGCTCGTCGGTGCTGCCACAGTTGCTGCAACATGTGCAGAGTTGAATTCCATCATGTCGGCACATTCACATCACAGTGAACTGGCAGGGCAAACGAATTCTGTAGAGATGCAAGTCGTTGAGCTACCGGATGTGAACGGCGGAAGTGAGCACACAGCGACCGTGCCCTCTGCTGAAGACCATCTAGGGTCGGATAGTGTGCAAAAATTTGCTGGACAACCAGGTTTAAGACGTGAGCCATGAAAGGCACATGTGTCACATTGCCCCAGCAGAGGGCCGCACCCAGCATTGCAGCATTGTCCCACACGGCCTTCCCTGGCTGCAGGTTCAGTGGACACAAGCATTGATGAAATTCGGTCTCCACAGCAGACCACAACTCCTCAGCTGTGTGACTCATATTTCCCATACATTTCAAGGTAAAGACCGCCTGATGCCGTTGAGCCCTGCTGCCATCATAGTAAGGAGGTGTGCAGGATTTCTTGTGCGCAGTTAGAACGCAGGTGGCATTACCAGACAGGCTTTGGATGCAGGTTAAGAACCTAGACGAGGTTGAGGAGACAGAAGCATTGGAGGAACTTCTTCATACAGAGGATTGATGCACAACTTGTGGGGATGGCAAGACTTGGACAGCAGCCCCTTCTCCTGCTGTCTTCATAGTTACAAAGATTTTTTGGCTGCTACTTACATTTTGGTGACAAATCTTACAGATAACATGGGGAGACTAAAGGCTTGTGGATTTTGGAATGTGCTCCATTTTCAGCTTGCAACTGTGGGGCAATTGATGTCACTAAAGTGGTGTCTGGGCCCAAATTTTGGGGAAACATGGAGACTCTTTTGTAGTCCCCTAAATGCGACACAATGCTCAGAGTGTGCACGAGGCCTTCCAGATGCTGCGTTAAAAACCGTACCAAATGCTTATCGCCTGCACAAGGCCTTCCAGACACTAAGGTAAAACGCACCAAATTATCATCATCTGCACATGGCCTTACAGATACTGAAGTGAAACGCACCAAATAATCATCATCTGCACATGGCCTCACAGATACTGAAGTGAAACGCACCAAATAATCATCATCTGCACATGGCCTTACAGATTCTGAAGTGAAACTCAACAAATAATCATCTTCTGGACGTGGCCTTACAGATACTGAAGTGATACACACCAAATAATCATCATCTGCACAAGGCCTTGCAGATACTGAAGTGAAACGCACCAAATAATCATCATCTGCACATGGCCTTCCAGATACTGAAGTAAAACGCACCAAATACTCATCTTCTTGATGTGGCCTTACAGATACTGAATTAAAACTCAACAAATACTCATCGTGTGCATGATGCCTTACAACTACTGTAGTGAAAACTGATTTTGGAAGGGCATGACATACCTATATCTGTGTCTCCTCCCCCTTTTACTCATCTCTCTCTTTTCTTTTCGCATTTTTATATGTGGTTTTCACTTTTCCATGTTTGTTGTATCTTCGGAGTAGTTTGTCACCTTTTGGACACTTAAGAAGGTGTTTTCCATGTGTTTTCTATGTGTTTGTATGTGTTTGTGTTTGGCTGCCATTGTTTTCAATGGGATTCGACGGTGCTTGGCGAACATTCGATGAACATTCGACGAACAAATGCCCAATTCGGCGAACCGAATTGAATTAGAACACTAGGGTGGTGGCTCATCTCTAATTACATGAGCCTAATGAGCGGGGCCATGTGATTACAGGATTCCTCTGCAGCCCGTAACAGCCTCCTCCAATCTGCTGAATAGCTGCTGTTCCACCCAGCACAGCCCCACAGCCATAAAGCCCCATATATCCGGACTATAAGACACACCCCTACTTTTCCCAAAACTTTTGGGGAAAGATATTACATCTTATAGCCCTAAGAATAAGGTATTAGCTTCAAGTAGTACTATCAAAAGAATTAGTCAGGTGGGTCATTCACATATATAGGCCTATTGGGCAATAGTCCCTCATACATTATGCTACTAGGGATGGGTGAATCTACTCGCTAGGACTCGTTACTCGGCGAGTAGTAAGGGACTCGCAGGACTCGGTACTCTGCGAGTTTCCCAGCATTTACTCGCACGAGTCCAATGCAAATCAATGGCAAACGCTGACAAAACTAGGATTGCCATTGTCTTGCATTAGACTCGGCTACTGTGCCAGTGATAGCAGGGAAACTCGCAAATAACTGCTGTTACTTTGTCCAGCTGTCTTCTCTGTGTGCTGGCTGCCGCAGCTCCAGGGTCCTAGAGCCCGCCTGCTCACAGAGATGATGTAGCAGTGCTGAGATTGTTCTCAGTCTGCTCATTCCCTGTGCATAGACATCTATATCTATGCACAGGGGATGTAGCAGAGAGGACATCGCGTTTTGGACTGCGTCAGACAGAAGAGGATTTTTTTAATTAAAGATGGAGTCCCTAATGGCTTTTTTTTTTATTTCAAATAAAACATTTTCTCTGTGTTGTGTTTTTTTAACCCTTTATTGGAGATTCTTAGTGGCTGGGTCAAACGTGGCCTGACATTAAGAATCTCGGGCTTAATACCAGCTTGTATAACAAAGCTGGTATTAACCCCTTTATTACCCAGCGTGCTACCGCCACCAGGGCCGCTGGAAGAGCGGGGTTCAGCGCCAGAGGATGGCGCTTCAATGAACGCGCCATCTTCTGGGGCGGCTGCGGGCTGCAATTTGCAGCGGGGGTGCACAGAAAGCTTGGGCCTCCCTGCGCTGCGTATTCCAGCCCCCAGCTGCTTAGCTGTACCTGGCTAGACATAGAAATTGCGCAGAGCCCCGAGCCTTTTTTTTTTATTATTTCATGAAATTCATGAAATAATAAAAAAAAAGGGCTACCCTATATTCTTGTGTCCGGCCAGGTATAAATAGGCACCTGGGGGTTGGGGGCAGCCCGTCCCTGCCTGCTGGATCCGGCTGGTTCCAGAAATACGGCGAAGCCCACGTGAAATTTTTTTCTGACAAATCCACAAAACAATGTAAATAAAAGGGACTGCATCTTTATTAACCCCTGGACCATGGGCGAGGGGTTAATAAAGATGCAATCCCTTTTTTAGGATTGTTTTATTGATTTTTCAGAAAAAAAATTACATGGGCTTCGCCGTATTTCTGGAACCAGCCGGATCCAGCAGGCAGCGACGGGCTGCCCCCAACCCCCAGGTGCCTATTTGTACCTGGCTAGACACAAGAATATAGGGGAGCCCTTTTTTTTTATTATTTCATGAATTTCATGAAATAATTAAAAAAAAATGCGTGGGGCTCCGCGCAATTTCTATGTCTAGCCAGGTACAGCTAAGCAGCTGGGGGCTGGAATCCGCAGCGCAGGGAGGCCCAAGCTTTCTGGGCACCCCCCGCTGCAAATTGCAGCCCGCAGCCGCCCCAGAAGATGGCGCGTTCATTGAAGCGCCATCCTCTGGCGCTGAACCCCGCTCTTCCAGCGGCCCTGGTGGCAGTGGCACGCTGGGTAATAAAGAGGTTAGGGCCAGCTTTGTATTATCAGCTGGCCCTAAGCCCGAAATTTATGGCGGTCACGCCAATATTAGACATGACCGCCATGAATTTCTATTAAATTGTTTTAAAAAAACACAACACAGAGAAAATCTTTTATTAGAAATAAAAAAATAAGCCATTAGGGACTCCATCTTTAATTAAAAAAATCCTCTTCCGTCCGACGCAGTCCAAAACGCGATGTCCTCTCTGCTCATCCCTGTGCATAGATATAGATGTCTATGCACAGGGAATGAGCAGACTGAGAACAATGTCAGCTCTGCTACATCAGGCAGCAGGCGGGCTCTAGGACCCTGGAGCTGCGGCAGCCAGCACACAGAGCAGACAGGACTCTTATCTGTGCGAGTTTCCCAGCGATTACTTGCAAAGTAAACGAGTCCAATGCAAATCAATGGCAAAACTAGGATTGCTTCAGGCTGAAGCTTCCGAGACACATCTGTGATTTGTAAATCGCACACTACTCGCTATTACTCGCTTCCCCATTCATTAACATTGGACTCGCTAGACTCGCAACAAGTAGCGAGTCCAGGGCTCGGACTCGCTAGAGTCAAGCGATTCCGAGTAATTTAGGATTCGCCCATCACTATATGCTACCAGTCCAATAAATGTTATTCTTCGCTACACTTAGGTGGCACAAATATTTGCTTCACAGAGTACTACCAAAAGAATTAATCAAGTGGATCAGTCACATGTATAGACCTATTGGGCAGGGGCCTTTCATACCTTATGTAACTGCTCCAATAAATTTTATGCTCCTCCAAACTCAGGTGACACAAGTATCAGCTTCACTGACTACAACAGGATGAAGGATTCAGGTGAGTGAGTGAAATGTTTAGACATGGTGCCTAGATAGCTCTATTAAAGTCATAAAACAAACAACAAAGTCACCCCAAGAAGAGTCTCCTTATTTCAAAAAATTAGGACCAGATACCACCAAAGTGGCATTAATTGACCAATAATAAGAATTGTGTAATGGTGCAGCCTGCATGCGTGGCTCAGGTTCTGAAATAGTGCCTAGCCTAACATCTGAAGGTTAAACATTGATTAGTAACAGGTGGATGGGTGACACAGGTAGGCATAATGCTCATAGAGCCTTGCTAAATTCAGGAAACATACAAAGAGAGGGTCTCAAGAATAACTTCCATATTTTAAAAAACTAGAGCCAGATACCACCAAAGTGGCATGAATTGAACCAGAATAAAATATGTATAATGGTGAAATAAGTGCAGTACACTGTATAGTACAACATCACTTATTCTGCCCAGTCTGCCACTGGGGTGGAAAAGTCTTTAGAGATCCATGACTAGTTCGGTTTCATGAAATTAAGGCAGCCAACAATTTCAGGGCACATTCCAATGCACTTATCCATCAGGACACCTACAACAGCACTGAAGAGAGAATGCCTGCTGCTGGGCATGACAAAACCTCCAAGATATGACTGGCAAGCTAAGGTCACTCATCAATTTTTTAAGCCCAAATCCAAAATTGTCCAGCACCCCTTTGATGGCATGGATATTGAGCTCTAGATACTCCTGCACATTTCTTTGCAGTCATTCAATATGTGTCTCACCTGTATTTAGTTCTGCCAGTGCAAGGGTTGGTTTTAAAAATTGGTCAAACGACTCCCAGAAATTGCTTCTGACATTTAAATTGCTGCTGCTAATGTTTGTATGCTGATGACTCGATGTCCCCTAGGTTGGAAATGTAGATCTGCGAGGCGTCCTAAAATTATCTACAATCTTGGTTTGATATTCCAGCATGAATGTGTCCCTGTCCAGGGCGGGGAGCATCTGGCTAAATTTACTCTAATACTGCTGATGAAACAGTATGGCAACCCACAAGACATTACTAATTCGAATCCTAACAATACGACCATTATGTTGCAAATAGTGCAGCAAAAAATCGTTCATGTGTCATATGGATCTGTGAGTCCCAAGTCTTATTTCTGTATTCTGCTTGTGAGAATCTAGAACAATGGCATATTCAGTACATGCAAAAATAGGTGATCTATTGGCAGAAAAATAACCAATCACAAGGGCAGTGTTCAAATTGTGAAACACAGCAAGTCACAATAATAAGCTAAGAACAAACTAAACAATCAAAAACTAATGTTAATCCAATGAAAAGAAAGGCTTAGTCCATCAGAAGGGCTATAAAAATCAAGCCAGGACTATATCCCATGCATGTATTAGAACGTGAAGGCAACATCCTAAGGCAGAAAGATAGTGCACAAGCTGCAAATGTTAAAAGAATGAACCCCTTTCACCCAACTACCATGAATGGTCCTTTTGGGATTGCCCAGAGATTTCAACGACCCACAGCGAGAGGGGAGATAGATATTAATGGAAAGCCGCAGGCTGGGTGCCAAGGAAAGTGTAGTCAAATGAGAGCAGGTAACGCTGGGGCACCGGTCCAACGCGTATCGTCGCTGTATAGTTGCTTTGTCAGGGAGGTGTTTCATGTGACCTTAATAAAATAGATTTCTTGTATTACATTTGTTATTGTGGTGTGCCACGCTATTTGTCAATTCTTTCTTTTCCGTTTCCAGACATTGCTATCTTTTCTGCTTACACCTCTTCTTCCTCCTCCATTTCCTCTTGTACCACCAGCTCATCCTGCAGGATTTTTGCAATAGCATGTAGATGAGCGGAGTAGTGATGCTGATGATGCCATTGTCAGCGCTAACTATTTTAGCTGCTATCTTAAAACTATGAAAAAGGGTGCAGAGGTCCTTGATCTGTGCCCACTCTGCAAGCTTCATTTTAACCCCATTCGGCTCATTTTGAGTCACTGTAGGCTTCATTCCATACTGTGCAAGAGTTTGTCAATGCAGCCGCAGTTGAAGGAACATGTGAAAAGTGGAGTTTCACCATGTCGGTACATTGGATATCAAACGGTTAACCAGTTGCCCGAATGACCTCTGTATCGATGCTAGTCAATGAATTGCAGTGTGAGAACTGCAGTAGTGAACACACAGCAAAGATGCCTTGTGCAGCTGTTCATCTAGGCTGGGACAGTGGTGTCAGAAGTGCTGGGCAATCAGGTTGGGGAAGTGAGCAATGTAAGGCACATGTGTTAGTTTTCTCAGATGTAAAGCCATCATCAGGTTTGCACTGTTATCGCACACAGTCTTCCCTGGCTCCAAGCTTAGCTGGGACCGCCATTGCTGAAATTCGGCTTGCATAACTGTCCACAACTTTTTAGCTTTGTGAATCACATCTCTAAGAATTTATTATTTTCGACTCTGACTGATGGCAGCACAGTATGGTGTTGGGACGATTCTCTCTGCATTGGTGTAACATTAACGGAGAGGTCGAGGGTGCAGCTGATTAACATAAAGGAGGTGGATTAGACAGGAGCAGTGAATGAAGCATTACATGAAGAGGTTTGTCCCAAACATCTTGGGGAATACAAGACTTGGGGAGTAGCCTCTTCCCCACCTGGCCCCACAGCCACCAGAGTCTCCTAGTGTCAAGTGAGCGAGACGGAGCACCCCTGGCCATGTTTGCTCATCCTGGTGTTAGTGGTGATATGCACCCTGTCACACACAGAGTTTCTCAAGCAATGGGTGATGTTGTCTGTGATACACTGCTGTAGCGCAAGCACAGCTTTCTTCAAGAAGCAATGGCGATTGGGCAATTGATACTGTGGGGCTGGTTTTGACATCAAAATTAGTAAACCATTTGTATCCACCAGGAGGAAAAGCAGCATTTCTGTGGCCAAAAGAAACTGAAGATGGTCAAAATCAAGCTCTTTGTGTTGGAAGAAATTAACTTTTGCGTGACTACAACTATGTGACTGAGGGCTTGTTATGGTAATAAATAGATAATAATTTATATTAGGTTTTAGAAGACATTCAGAAATCTCTTAGTATAGGCTCGAGGCCTGTTTGTAGGAAAAAGACCTTGGCCTTGCTCTTTTCCCTAATGTTTTGACTTAGAGGTAGCCGTATAGAAGTTCTCATCAACATGTTCTGAACGTCCTGTACGACTTCAAGGCTAGTTTATACTAACTAACACACAGAATATAATTGAATGTTTTTTCAGAATAAAATGTAGATTCAGCATAATATGACGCAATTATCTAGTCACACCCCTTTGCACATCCCTTTAAGGATAAGTAATAATACTGCTAACCGCTCCCTTAATAAAAGGTCTTTGTCATTAAGCTCTACATTGAAAAGTGTGTCAGCGTGGTTCTTTCTTTCCGGTGAAGTGCATGCACCCAGACAAAGCATCCAATTTGGAAGCAGACAATTAAGATGACAGCCTCACCCAAAAGGTGTGGGGGCATCCATAACAGTTGGCACCCAACGTGCAAGGACGAGACGTCCAGGGGACGACAGCCACAACTGAACCTTAATTCCCAGGATGGACCATATACGAGGGGTAGACCTGCAGGCTACCAAGAGGTAAGAAAATATTGAGATTCTACTCTGTATGCCCCCCTACAAGGTCATTAATAAATATGTTAAAAAGAAGCGGGCCAAATACTAACCCCTGTGGTACCCCAATGTTAACTGTGACCCATTCTGAGTGTGCTCCATTAATAACCACACTTTGTTTCCTTTGTTTCACTGAGCCAGTTCTTAACCCGCTTACACAAATTTTCCCCTATCCCCATTGCTCTCATTTTATGTGACAACCTTTTGTGTGGCACTGTATCAAAAGCTCTTGAAAAGTCTATATACACCACATCTGTCGCATTTTTTTGGTCAAGTCCAGAACTTACCTCTTCATAGAATCTTATCAGATTAGTTTGGCTGAAACGGTCCATCGTAAACCCATGTTGATA